>NIPQ01110564.1:0-15202 GCA_002806875.1 Lepidotrigona ventralis hoosana | reverse complement strand
CGCGGTACCCGGTAACCAAAAAAAAAAAAAAAATAACGAGAAACGGTCGATGCCGGTTAGCCGGGAGGCATCGAGCCGAGGAGAAAAGCTCCCATAAGCAACGTGAAATTTTCAACGCGCTAATAATAGCGCAACGCTCGGAGGAAATTGTACGCGCGCGTCACCGCTTTCTCTCATTCCCCGTTCCACCGTTGGCCTTTCCGGCGAGTTGCCGGCCTGCCGCCGCGTATATTCCGCGACTTCTTCGGCTACTTTTTCCCCGGGCTTCCGACGGGGGAAACGCCGCGGCGCCGGATGAAAGCGGCGGCCGCGCGTCACGCGCCGCTAGAAATTCAATTTCCCGTCCGCGCCGGACGTCGATGCTTTTCGGGGAAAACAACTGTCAGCCGGCGCGGACGAGCCGAAAGGTCCACGGCTATTTATCGGCCTTTCGATCCCCGCGGAACGCCGATCGTTCCATCGACTCCTCATGTCCGTCTTACTATCCTCGAGGAAATGATTCGTTTGGCCACCGCTGCTCACCTGCCACAGCGAATCGCGTGGTTTACCTTCTTCAAAGCACTGTAACGAAGTATTTCTATATCGTGACTTTATATCGTTTCATTTGTACGATCGATCCGTATCACTGAGTTATGCGTTTCTATTCAAAGGGTAAAAGTTCCAAAAGGTTTCGCTCAGAAACTTTTTTACCAACTTACAATGCTGACGTTTCGCGTGAATGGGCCACCTCTGGAGATCGTGGCTTCCAATAAATTTCCAAACAGTAAAACCAACAAGCGAACTATCTTAACGAACAAAGAGGACGAGGATGAAAAAAAAAAAAGAAACCGATAGTAACGTCCGGGAATTTGGTCGCTTCTGGCGGAGCCATAAAAAATTCACGACGTATCGCCACGTAGCGTGAGGAAAGAAACACGTTGGATCGACAATGCCGGGCAACAGGAGGAGGATTCCGAGTCGGATGGATCGATGATCGATCGGCGATCGTCTACTGGCTAGACTTAGCCAGTAGACGAAATGACACGGATGAACGATCGTCGTGGCGCGATAGAGGGTTGATGGGAATTGTGGCACGCCGTTTATTCGGTGGCGAACGAGGCGAATCGAAGTGAGGGATAACGTCGATACGTTTACGCGCTTCCGTGTTTCCGCCGCAATATCCTGAAGCCCATTGGATCCTGATAATCCGTGAGTGCGAAATCACCGATTTGCACGTTCCGCGCTGATTGAGTGCGTGTGTGTATTTTAACGGTATTATACCCAACCGGTTCTACGAGCAAGCTGTACCGGACGCGATAATAAGTTCGGTTTTACTTTCGTCGATGATGAACGCTTGGAGCCCATCTTTATGATTCTAAATCGCGAACGATAATAGCAATGGAAACTTTTTTATTTGGCTTACAGTGAAGAGGTGCACGAAAATGGGACTGGATGCATTCAAAATAATTTCAAAGTGAAATTTAATGGCTTTTTCTTCTTTTTCGTGCTTTCATCATTCCTTCCATTTTGCTTTAGGAAAGTTTAGCCCGCTAACGGCAACGCGATCTCGCCCAAATGCCTACTACCGCGTTAATAATTCACGAATGATTAACAAGAAACTCACGGGAGAGAAAGCATTCGACGTTCCTTAAGAACAACCTGATAACCGAGGTAGCTTCCAACGAAAAATGTTCGCGATGTTGATATTTGAATGAAGTACGTCCAAGAGCGAGCTGGGNATATTTGAATGAAGTACGTCCAAGAGCGAGCTGGGGGCAGCGAGCGAGAAGACTGGAAGACGAATCTCCGTTCTGGTCGGCGAAGACACAGAGCAGGTACTTTGGCTGAACCACGCGATATCGTGTTTCGTCTTATATAATTTATATATATATATATATATACATATATAAATTATTCCGGCAGAGAGAATAATGGGGCGTAGTTAAAATTTGAAAGATATCCGAACGCAGCAACTTCTCCTGGCAATCTGTTCAAATGGGCCGGCTGCGGCGGTTATAACTGCCGAAACTATAGCTTGTAGATTGAAACTTCGGTAAGTGGTGGGATATAAATTGCCACTTAGCTAGTCATGATTTACACGCCGATGTTGAAGCTCACGGGTTACTGCGTTCTGACCTGTCGCATAAGCGACATAACCTATAATTGTTTCGTTTAATTCTTCGATAAGGTAGTCGCCTCAGTAAGCGACTTGTCGTTAGCATCACTCATTAGCTAGTTGATTTCTCTTCTTATTCCCACATCAATTATCTCGAACGTTCCTTATTTTCTCCGCAAACTCAAGGAAGATGTTTCTCGACCAAATTTATAGGGAAAGGGAAAAACAAAGTGACGGAAGGCGATTACGTTGAAAATACTTTCGTTAATAGCCGCGTACCTTGGTAGCTCCTGATGCTGTATTCACTGTGGCGCGAGAGCACGCGATCACTCGAGCTTGCGTAAGCTTGGAATAATATTCGCAGATGCGACCCGACGTTGTTACGGCGCAGCTCATTACATCCGGTATGCATAAGAGGATGATTCTCGAGGCGAACGATGAACCTTTGCAATGGCCACGGTCAAGTAACAAAGATTTCGCGAAATGAAAACGTAACTTTGGTCCCACGGCGGAATAATCAGCTAATTGCTGGTGAATATTCTCTTTGATGACGCCTACGATTTACTCTAGTATCTAGCTTGACCCTTCAATAACCAACAATCATATGTAATGACAAATCCTCAAACATTCGCAAAGAGTCTTTGATATTTTCGCTAAAATTTAATTTTAGATGTGCCTTTAATCCAGATATACTCGTACAATAAAGTTGAAATCTTCTTAATAAAAAAAAAAGGGGAAGTGATTTACATTTGTGTACACGATATCTAGTGCAATTGAATGCAAAAATTGAGCGATGTCACAAACTGAATCGAGTCTAATCTGATTCGATCTGTTCAATTCGAATATCTGTTTTCAATGCTGTTCTAATATAGAACAGATGTACGGACTCGACCATCACGACGGTATAGAGGACGAGATGGATCGAAGTTACGATCGAGTACAGAGAGTTAATTGCAGAATTAAGACGAGTCGATTCGCCGTGTTCGATCGCGTTGATGAAATTCGCAAGTTCCGCGAGCCTCGGCAAGATGAAGTGCCTCTCCTCCTCCACGAATATCGATTAACGATAATTTCTGCCCGCTGGAAACTCGCGTCGAAGTACGTGATTACCTATTGTCAACCGGAACCAGCCGGAACTCAATTTTCTAATAGAGTGTTATAAACAAATTCCACCGGCACGGCGAGTATCTGAGGAATTTCCAACCGGGCGATTTTTCATCGAAACGGCTGAACACCCTTCAAAAGGGGAAATTGCTGGATTATTCCCTTGCTGATAATATCCCTGCAAAAGGACGATTACGAAGGAACAACGAAGGTATCTTAGGTACAAGGCAAAACTCTCTTCCACAACCGTGTATAATAAAAACATTGTTTGCCTTCGTTCGTTTCTTTATCGATAACACGCTCGTTTCTTCATTTCCATCTCTGTTCGCGAGAGGCCGTGTTAATGAATCACGAGACTCGCGAGAGCGACTCTCGGTAATTAATTCTTAACGCGACGGTTTCACGATTCAGCGATTTCCGCCCTCTGTTGCATTCTCGTCGGCAATAAAGTTTGTGTACGGCGATTCGTGATAAGTCGACTAACCGCGACGTGCACGCTCGTACATAAATTCGCGACTCTGAGAATTTTACGAGCACCGGGGTCCCAAGGTCGATTCTAATCGTCTGGAATTTTACTACTGTCTCCACTTTACGGACTTCCCTCGATGTGTATGCAGTCCAAAGTTCCCAGACGTTTAATACGCCTGATCGCAATTGGCTTTTACTACTTTCCCCCTTCCTGCTCATCTGCCTCTGTCGGTTCTTGCCAAAATCGAACACTTTTTCCTTCGAGTACTCGTCGAGAAAGAAATTCTGTCTGTAATTTGTTCCACAGCAGCGTAATCTTCGCTCGGAAATGAATTGAAATTTTTGCAATTAATTTCTCGAAGTTGATTGCTTCGTTTTTGTCCGGCCTTTAGCAGGACTACAAGCGTGTAGCGCGACTGATCGTTTCAAGATCAGCGAAAGCTGCCGAAGCTTCTCAGGAATTGACAAGGCGCCGCGCGTCACGCGGCATAGCTTAACGACATCAGGAAGTTTCTTCTCCAAATAATCTTGGAAGGACTTACATCGACGTCATGGGACCGCCATCTTGCGGCCAGTAATCCAGGCTTTGCAAGTCAAATCGCGAGAATGGATTTTCGGCGGTGTCAAGGACCGCGGAGGATCGACACGTCGCTTGCAAATTCAAGAACGCCATCCAGTTAAACTGCTCGAAGAACGAGCGTTGTCTCGAAATATGGCGTCGTGAGAATCGTCTGGCTTGCACAACTCTAAATTCTAGATCGATGGAAGTAGCACACTGTTAATGAAGTTCAGTCGTGCTACATTTTATCAGCGATATTGTCCTATTATCCAAGGCTAACATAAAACAACTCTCAATCTCGCAATCAGATTGAAACGTAAAATGCGTAAAGCGTGGCATCCTTTTTCCCAATGCGATTTCGCGAACACGTGATTCGAAAACGTGCTGTAACGATAAGGAGTTCGAGGAGTTCCAAGAGAAGCAAGGAGAATTTAAAAGAAAGAAAATTTGAAAAAAGAAAAAAAAAATTGACACCTGCCGGTTTAGATAACTTTCTAATCAGCGGCCTCGAATCGCTGAATTTATCGATTTCCTCCTCTCGTTCGGGAACTTATTCGATGGAGGTTGACATTGATTTGTCAATACGAGCCGAATACGATTCGATAGCTAAGAATAAATTTACACGCATATATTAACGTCCAATATCTATTCATCACGTTTCACTCTCTACGGCAAACTTTGCAAACGGACTTCGATTCTCATAATTCATCAGGATTTCGACGCTTCCGGCCCCGGTTCGCGAGCCTATCCCCGATGGCAGACATCTTCCTTGTTCGATTTTCTTTCTTTTCTGCCGTCAGTTTCCGCCGTTTATCGAACGCGTTTCGCGAGCACAACACACGCACAACTCCGGTGCATTCAACCGACGGGGATAAAAGAAAACTAGCAGGTGCAGTGTCCTGGAAACTGGAGAAACGGTTTTCGCTGTTCGCAGCTCTGTCTGCTCGCGCGGAATCGCGATTTCGCTTCTATGATCGATAGCGACGAGCTGGCATAAATTTCACGCTCTTGCCGAATTTCCAATGAAACTTCCCCGATACCGAGAAACGAAGTTTGGAAAATTTCTCGGAATAGCTCGGGAAGATTTTCTAAATTGTTGGCTGACGTCTGTCGAAAAGCACGTTACGACTATTATTAATAAATCTTTATTTTATCAATCTAGCGTGATTGGAAGTTGATCCATTAACGCGATTATTATTATTTTTTTTTTTGTGAGACTGATAAATTTTTCTATTGTCTCTTCAGTGCTCTGTTTTCAAACCTTACGATCACCGAGATACTTTGTTTCGATATCTTTTTTTGTTTTTATTTTCAAGACAGTAGATAATTGACAATGCAAGACTGATCATCGTCTAAAAAGTAATCGTTTATATTAATCTTCTTTTCGACGTCCAGAATAAATAATGTAATATTCTAGAAATCTTCTCCGAACGAATAATTGAATAAAGAAACAATGGTTGAAGGAAAAAAAACACGAACGCGCAACGTGTTACAATTTCTACGAGGAATCATATACGAACGCGTATTTCTCTCTCTCGCTTCCTGCTCAATTCACGACCTGGACACGGCGGTTTGGATAATTTCAGGCGTTCCAGCAGCACGTACGTGTAACATAATAAACGTTTGCCCGTAAATAGGGCGTGCGAGTTTCACGGTAATGGGGTCTCGTTTTTAACCCCGGAACGCAAGCAGCCAACTTGGATGAACTTTATTGCGCCACGAGTATCCAGGCTACTTTTCTTCCTCTCCTGACGCGACCTTTCCAATATATCGCTTTGTTTCCTTTGAAAATTTCGCGTAGAGTGTCCTCGACCAGCGAATGCCAATATGGCTGAACCCGAAGGACATTATGAAGCATACTTTCGTCGAACGTCAAGCGTACGTACGCTGTGGCAATTTCATCAAGCGGCACGAACGAAGTTAATCTCGTCTCCGCGGCGATATCTTATTTCAATTACCTTCGGGAACCTGTACAAGGTTTATGTTACGTTGTATTAAACGGATGACGGAGAACTAACGTTGTTGACTGGGTTATAAAATTTGCGCGAATTCGCCATCTCGCGATGGAATATGCTATAAATTTGCAGTGATGTTGTTACTCTCAAGGCAATTTAGATCTCGAACTTAACTTGGCACGTAAGTAGGAAACTTTTGCCAACTTTTATCGTTCAATTTTTTAGCGGTGACGAGCGCTCGATAAATATATAATATCGCATGAAATCGCGAACAGTCTCAGAGAAATCGAAGCAAGGTTATTAACGCTAGAACTACTGACGACTGAAGCGTAAAATTTCCATCGCAGACATTCAAGCTAAAAAAAAAAAAGGAAGAAAACGAAAATAGAGAAACCTTATAACAGAATAGAGATACAAGATTTTATTCATACATTTTACTATTCTATATTTTATACTTTCCATTCGTATGCTAGAAAATTATTTAGATCTTTAAAAATACACTACGTTTCTACGTTTATAAAATGTGTAATAAAAACTATAAATTGGTCATCTCGATCATTTTGGTCTAGTGTTAATTTCCACTAACGTCTGGATTATAGCAAGGAAAGACAATTTTGTATAATGCTACGATCGTGGATCGAGTGATTTCAATGTTAATCGCGTCTTGATCGCGAGACATCCACCCCTTTATTCGAAGACCCGGCAAGATGGAAAACACGGCGGAACTACGAATTTACGAGGGGCGAATCTGTCCGGGACAGCCATAAACGCCGCGAGGATGGCTCCCGATGTTCGAGGGTATTAATTTATTTCGCGTGAATCCAGCCAGAGGGAGAGAGTGAATCGCGCGGCGATATCGCGACGACGAATAACAAATTACATATCACCGCGGGTTAAAGAGGCCGGAAATCTTTCTGCTAACGACTTCGGACCCTCCTCTCCTTTGAATTTGCATTTACATCGTTGTACTCGCTCATAAACATAATAATAGTACGGGTGGACGGGAGGTTGGACGGGTCGGAGGGGGCGGTTTTCTACTTCGCGACAAACGCTTAGCTTCGTTTTCTAGGCAGAAACAGGGGAACAGAAAGAGAAAGGGAAAGAGAAAGAAAATGAGAGAGAGAGATAGTTTAGAGCGCGTTGGGAAGCCAGTTCGTAAACGCGCGTATAATTTATACGAACTCTCCTCCACGCACGGCGTGTATTTATACGCTCCCGCGGGCGCATTTGCATGCGAGCTTAGGGACGCCGCGCCGCGCCGTGCCGGCCTTTTGCATACTTCGAAACACGAGATACTACCTCGTGCCTAGAATCGGGTGTTTCTGACTCTGAACCTAAGTTAATTCCATGTGCTTTTCGAGAGATAACGGATTGCTCGCGTTTCGTGGAAAGGTGGAAAAGCAACTTGACTCGANAAAAAAAAAAAAAAAAAAAAAAAGAACAAAATCATACAGCACTTTGTTTCTAATCGGTGAATATTCGATGTTAAGTAGTCATTCGAAAACTTAATTTTTGTACGAAGATATAGATACATCGTGTATTAAGGGGGATGACGTTTCTAAAGACACTCGAGTCCTGGTATTGTAACCCTGTGATACGAAGAGGGACTAGAATCAAACAGCGGCAGGAATGTTTTGTAACTGCTCGCTGAAAAAAGTGGAGCAGTGCAACGATTCTAATTAAAAGCTCTTAAGTACTTGACGATGCGAGGAGGAGAGCTTGAAAGGGACTCGTTGAAACGGTGTGTGCAGTTGAATGATTAAAGGGTCAAATAGAGAGGGAATAATGAGGGTTTGCCGTGTCAGGAAGTCTCTCTCTCTCTCTGTCTCTGTCTCTGTCTTTCCAGCTAACGTTTCTTGAGGCACCATAAATCATTAATCGTCCTCTTAACGTTTTACCTTTGATACCAAGTGTTTATCTCGCAGAAACTCTCGATGCTGCGAATGTTACGCTACGAAATATTTATCAAAAATTCTATCCAAGCAGTCGTGCGTTGTTCAAAAATAGAAGTTCTAGCCTTCCTATTTCTAACTTCTAGCGTACTCCAATTTTTCTTTAATGAAGAAATTCATTTAAGTATTAAGAATTTTATCAAAATATTTTAACAGAGAGATGTTCAACGAAGAATTAAAAAAAAAAACTTGTAGTAGCGTTCTTGTCTCCATTAACAATTGAACTGCTTTTTAATCCTTCTTCTTCGTGCTTGTATCCCTTAAAGTTGTATCATTTCTTTTCTTTTTTCAAAAAGATAAGTAATGTAAAATGAATCTTCTTATACAATCAAAAAATTGTTTCATGGTAGTGCACCTACATCTTTCTGTATATGTATCTGTTCTCTATATATCTATACAACTACGTACACGCGTATAGACTTTTCTTGTGAACGATGAATTCGGAGGCTCGATGAAAAACAAGCGATTGCTTCCAGCGATCAGCAGCAATCCACGGCGAGACATCAGCGAGCGAGGAAGCGAGAGTCTGAAAAGCAAGACGGATGAAAATTGTAGCCGTTGCCGATGCGATTGCACCTTAGCTGGGGGATCGTCGTTTACAACGACACGCTCTTAGGCGGAGTAGATAGTTAGGCTCGTATTACATTTACGCGACGTGCCGCATTAATTTATTATCCTGTAGTCGCGTTAGCCATCGCTATACCAGCGCTCCTGTTACAGGCGCTAAGGTAATTATAACTCAACTCCCGACACGCGAAACTATGCAAAGCCAATCTAAGCCCCCGATCCGCGTCCCCCGTCCGCTTCCAATTCCCTCAGCCTTTCCGTAAGCATACCTTCCGCCGTGGCCCCAACGTCTTGGATAACGAACATCGGTGTCGTGATGGATCGACGCCACGCCGCGCCGCGCCGCCTCCACCGCCATTAAATCGCGTTCCGAGCCGCCTCCAACACCGTCGCCGCGATCTTCCTAACCGCCCCTGGCTCTCCGCCATTACTTTCGCGGTTCGACTTCGCCTCGAATTTGTTTGCCGCCGCGTCCGAGCTTAACCGGCGTAAATCAGATTTCGGAGTTTAGAAGGGACCATGAGGATATTTAGCCCCGGCTTTCGTACCAATTATTCCATGTAATTCTGTTGCTCGGCTTTGTTCGAGGGTTCTTAACTCATTAGACCTGTTATTTATAGATCGTGGCTTTCTATGTTCGCGCGTTCGCGAGTGGAACAATTCGCGAACGTATATGCACAATGGCCAGATAGAGAGTCGTAGTAAACTGCAATGTTGCGCGAGTAAAATAAATACCAATTTCAATAGCGCACACGTGTTTGCAGTTTGGTATTAATTAACGAGGTGAAGTTTTAAGCGCAGATTCGATAGAAATAGATCACCAGTCGGTGGTTAGAAATTTCGAGACGTCTGTCTCCGGGAAACAAGTTTCCAGCGGTTTATTTAGGGGAAAGGGAATCACTGAAACATCAAAATTTCGTGTCGGATGTTTTCTGTCACATCGCTTGTTTTACGACTACGGGGCCTCGTTTATTATGCAGCCAGGGCGAGATGGCCGACGAAATATTCAATTTGCCGTGACAGCGTATGCATATTTAAATAAAGTTGGGAGTTGATCAAATCCTCGGGAGAGAGATTGCTCCGAGATCATGTAAACTAGACTTATCCACCCTTCATTCCGCATCGAAGTAATTTTCTCCTTCTCTGTCTTTGGCATTGGAACTTCGATTGAATCGAATGGGTTACACAGAAGACATTTGAAGATCAGGTGACTTGATATTATTAAAGAATATGCAGTTACTAGAGAATATGCAATTTCACAGAATTACACGTGTTAAACTAGAGCTTTAAACGACTCGACTTTGTGATAGAAGATATTTTCAATTTTTCGAAATTAAATACAGCAAGATCTCGTTCAACACCAATTAACGCTGATTAATGCTAAATTCGAGGTCATGGTTTTTTTCCGAAATCTAAATTAAAAAAGTTCAAAGTTCAAAGTTCCATGCCGTCTTTGTATGTACATACTTCTTCCTTTTTCTTATATTTATATCTATATTCTATATCTTAATATCTTAATATTATATATAGATATATTCTATATCTATTATAGAATATATTATATTATATCTATATATTTATATTTATATTTCTTATATTCCTTTTTTTTATATTTATATCTATATTCTATATTTTCTTCCTTCTTTTTTATATGTTTTCTTTATGTTTTCTTTCTATATTTTCTTCCTTTTTACACGTACGTGTAATATAACATAAAAGTAATCTAATTTAAGTAATATAATTATAATTTAATATAAAAGTAACTCAAAATTGAAGTAAAATTTCTTTATTCTTACTTGTGCATACTTCTTTATCTCTGTTTGTATGTACTACGCGTAAGATAATTTTAATTAACGCTTTGTCTTCTAAGAACGTATCACAAGCATTAATCGAGATATTACTGCACTTCAATATTGTATTATTGTAGTAAGTGAACAATTGTTTTACAAGAGATGCGCAATATCTGATTAATATCTAATTAAAAACAGATATTATGAAAGACGTTCTCAATCAAAGGAAAATTTGCCACATCTTCGACCGATTCGTTGACAATGAGTAACGTCTGTCTGATACTCTATACGACATACTAAATTGCAGATCTACGAACATTCGATATTCAGAATTGCATTCTACGCTCGTACAAGTTGCATAAAATTGCATCGTCTCCGGGTCCTTCCCTATCGGTTCACCCTCTTCTGCTCCTGCTTTCCGTATCATCCACAAATGTTTCACGTTTGAATCGTCGTTCGAATCGATCATTTGAATTTTCCCTCCCGAAGTTTTGTAACTGATAATTACCCTTGTCTCTAGATCTGCTTCGACATCGAAGGGCAATCTTGTTGTTTCCGTGATGCATGATTTACGAAGCGTTATATTACACGTTACATTAAGACCATGGTGGAGGGAAATACAACAAGAAAATTATAGTCGTTCTGGGATCTTGTGGATAGAGAAAAGCGACCAAGGACTGTAAACTCGAAGACTAGTAACAACGTGCACAGTCCTCGGGCGACAGGAACAGTTTTTTGGATATTTTATGCGACTCGACCGCCGTGGCGCTGCATTATGAATACGCAAGGAACTCTTGTTGGCAATTATATTAAGGGAAAGACGGTGGACGTTTCCTTCAGGGACGCTTCGTGACGTTGCGAAACGAGATACTACATAGGGATCGTGGAATTTTTCTCCTCGGCACAGCTACTCTTCGTCTCATCTCTAAAAACTTTGTCTCGCTGTTACGTTGCATCGTCGCGGAACAGAGGATTTTAAAACAGATATTATCCATCGGAGAGGAGCGAGCCAATAGTCACGAACGAGGACGGGCCGAGGAGAAGAGTGCAGTAACACCGGATTTCGTATCGTGAAACGGATGGCGATAATATTTTCCGGTACAACGAAACGCCGTTTCGTTCAGGGAAGCTTTGGATGTGTTGGTGTGCACGTGCGACTGTGTACGTGCGCCCGGTACGCGTCGAAGTGATTCCACGGTTGTGGAAGAGAGGAGGAAACGGAGTCGATCACGTAGACCTGCGAAGGGAAGGTTGTTGGATGGTTCTCGAACGGGCGCGAGAGAGGGGTGAGGAACGAGAGAGAGAGAGGGTGAACGGAGAGGGAGAAGCGCGGTTTTCGACGGACCGGAGGATACCGAAGCGGGGTCACGTTCCATGGAAGTAACTTGGCTAGCAAAGCCTTCGGGGCTATCAAACTTTCGGCTTGATACATCGAACCCTGGCAACTTCTCGCACCATATTCTACCCCCGTGGCCCCGCTATCTCGTTCTGTTCCCGGTTGCCGGCGACTGATCAGCCCCTATTGTGATTCGCGGCCAGCACAGACGCTGCAACCTCTTCCAGCGCCGACTCTATTTGCAGTGGGCGTTAATACGGGCGATGGACCCGACCACACCACCAGTCGGCATGTCTCATCCTTTAGAATGATCAGGGGATGTGTGGAGAGGATGAACGACGGAGCAGGATGGCTATACGTGCTCTCGCCTATACATTCACGGGTACGTGACTATTCCACGCACGGAGATTTTGTACCTGCGCGAACACTCGGGATACAGACACGCGTGTTCGCGCGGCTCGAAGCTGCGGTGCAAGTTTCTCGTATTATTTGTAACAACATTTCTGTTATTCAGTCGTTAAACTTTGGATCGTTGTAATAAAAAAAAAAAAAAAAGTAGCTAGAAGTCACTATTTGAGCGAGGACTCAATTGATACAAGCACTTCTTTCGAAGCAGAAGTTATTTAGAAATTTATGAAGATTTACGTTTTTTCAAACATTTATGCGAGAGATCGTTAAGTTATCTTTAACACTCGGCATATGCCTACGAATCGACTGCTGCGCGTCAAGCCAACAAGTCCGGAGTGTAGCGGTGTTCAGGCGTCACGCGTGGCTGACTACGCGCAGCATCATTCTCCTTAGCACTCGCGCCGCAAAATTTCAGACGACAAAAAGCACAACACACGGCGCAGAAAAAAACGTCCAACCGCAGTGTAATCCACGTAATTTGCCATTCTCTCGGCGACTGCTAGTTAATCCCACGTTGTCCGGCCCGCGACCGGTATTTTTGCGAAACCAGTTGGAAACTCTCATTTGTACGCCGAGCCAATCTACGAGCGAAGAAACGAAAATGCACACATGGTATAGTGTATATCCCGGCGGTGAGACCGCAGAGCGGGAAGAAACGAGCGCGAGCAGCGAACAATTGTTAGGAATAAGTGGACACGGCGTTCGAGATAAAATACGAGCCCCGTAGCCGACAACGAGGGGCGGAAACACGAGAGCCCTCGCTATTAGATTATGGGTGGTCGAACAACAAGATTGCGGACGAAGGGGAAGAGGTCCATTAGTTTCGCCAGCCGTATTTTGCGTCGTGTAACTGGGTTAACAATTTGGCGGTCCCATCCTCCCGTCGCCGATCTCTCTCATCCCTTTAGACGTGGCTGCAAACGCAATTGGAAAATTCTCCGCCTCGCGCCACTTAAAAACCGCGACAGCTCGTTGGATTCGTTGCTCGTTCGATCCGGTTATTTCGTCTCACTTGTGCTATTTAAGTTGCAGCTATTCAAAGTTTTCAACGGCCGCAAGACCAGGAGTAAGACGACTTGAAGGACTGTGAGACAAGAATCGGCAAGTTGATCGATGAAATTCCAATTGCGTGAAAGCACGAGCCACTCGACGTACGATCGATCCAGCTTGTACGTCCATATGCATACTTACCGTTCACGTTAAATTTAATCTGCTGTTGAAAGCGTATCGGATAGCGGAGAAGATCGTGAGAATCGAGTCGAGCGATTTTCGGGTACGCCGACTCAACACGCCGCTCCCATTTATTTCTCATTCGAATTCCTTTGCTGGTCTCATCGAGCTAGCGAGCGGGCGGAAGAGGGGATCGAATGCGTACGGATCGACAAAGAAATCCCGGGGACTCGTAATTCAAGGATCGAAACTCGCTCAGAGCGGGAAAAGAAAATATCGGGTATCAAATAACTGCATACTAGGTGAGTCTTGGGTCCCGGACAGAATTAAATTCCATCGAGACACTTGAGAGAGCGGTGACTTGGTGGAAGGGTGGAAGGGTGGAAAGGTGGAAGGGTCGCTCGAAAGGATGGGTCTCTGCGATTTCATTCTGCCAGGCCGAGGACTCGAGAACGGTTCTCGGCGATTCGGTCGTCTGCGAGTTTGTGGCATCCCATTCGGATCTTCCTCATCCTCGTCTCTCTCTCTCTGTCTCTCTCTCTCTCTCTTTCGCTGCCCACTCGTCTTTGTCGTTCAGAGAACAGTGCGAGCCGAATGCGCCGCTCCATGCTTCGACAAGTGTCCCGAGTCTGCGTCCACTCTTTCGGAAAACGCACACGTCTGATACGGCAAATTATCGATTCCGCCGTTTTATTTTTGTTTCCCATTTCATCAATTGACATTTATCGCTTTGCATGAACTATTAAGAGGAAGGAAGCTGATTTTCAGAGAAAAGATTGCAAGTGTCTGACCAGACGCTGTCCTTTTCTACTTAAAGACGGTCGGAGCTTTATTCTACGTATTCACATTTAACTTTACACGTTCGCGTTGGTATTTGTTTGCAATATTCGTGTTAAAGAATGTCGATATACTCTTTGGATAAATCAATCGATCAAGATGATATATTAAAACTAATTCTTCGCTTCTTTTCGTTACAGAAGGCATACATCCCTTTGAATATCAAGTAATCACTTACTAAAATCACGGGGCCATTTTCATTTTCATTTTCACGCAACATGAATCGTTTTAGAAAACGTCCGAGTGCTTCGTAACGTATCAATGAATTGTTAAAATAATTACACCGAGAGCACTTTCGACGGAATGTGCAGCCAGCGGCATTGAAAATCGCGAAAACCCGTTTGAAACCCAGCGATAGAAAGCAATCCCTTCCCGGTTATCCCGTTAGCCAATTCTCAGTCATTCGTCGTATCCTCTCGAGCGGTAGTTCTTTAGTTTCAGGGTATCCGGATTGGTCTGGAGTAGCTCGGATTAAGCGAATCCGGCTCGCTAGACGCAAGCCGCTCTTCTTTCTCCCCCTCTTTTTCCAAGGAAGGAAAACGTTTAAAGGTTTTACCTCTTTGCCAAGTCTGGCGGCTATATTTTTCTTACAGCTCGCTGGCCGCGTCCGGTTCCGTGCCGCGTATTCATCGGCCGAAAATTTTCGGACGATCCGGACATTAACCGCGATCGCAACTCTTTCGTGCTCCAGACAGATTAATTGGATATATTTTTCTTACAGCTCGCTGGCCGCGTCCGGTTCCGTGCCGCGTATTCATCGGCCGAAAATTTTCGGACGATCCGGACATTAACCGCGATCGCAACTCTTTCGTGCTCCAGACAGATTAATTGGATACTCACGTTTTATGGTCTTCTCTCCCCCCGCCCAACCATCGAGAGAACGTTCACCATCTTTCCTCTCGGAGGTCACAGAGCGTTTTAGCGACATATTTTTTTTTTTATGGCTCCGAAGCAATCAGTT
>NIPQ01110557.1:0-15302 GCA_002806875.1 Lepidotrigona ventralis hoosana | reverse complement strand
GCTAAATGAAATGGAACTTTGAATTTAGCTTGCATTTAGTTTAGCTGTAGGATAACAGAGGATTAAAATATCAGCCAAATGGCAACTCGTGATGCGTGAAATTAGCGTTTAAGACGTACAATTTTATCAACGGCCAATCGACTTTCTTTTTGGCGAACAGTCAATTGACCAATTGAATTTTTACGAATTTTCATTAATGTTCAAATCAATCAGCGATTAATTTTTAAATATATCCAATTTTAATCCTTATATAGGTATGAATCTATCGCTGGTTCTTAGATATTTATTTTTGATACATACATGTTATATTTCTTCGAAATATATATTGTTACTGTACATAACCTCATCATCAATACTGTTATTGCAAACGAGCTGAGATATTTTATTCCCCAAGTTTACTCAAGAGTGTGATATAATTAATCGAAGCGTACGTCAGGATGATAAGTTCGTTCAGTCGTATGAAAGACGATGCGTTCTCGGCACGACAAGATGATTAAACATGCAGGAGGCGTTTTGCAATACGCTTTGTCACGTGTCGTACATATGCATATATATCCGCTTGTGTTCGGAGGTAGAAATTTCGACGGCTTGCCGTAAGCCGGAATTATCGAAAATTTTGAAAGATTTATATACTCCCAGCATGAGTATGTACGAGTGTACATACGCGACCCAAAAATTTATTCGGTGGTCAAATGTCGCATAAATATATGATCGAATTTTATCGGATAAATTCCACACCTCCTACAAATTACCTTCGTCTGGCTGTCAATTTATTAAAAATCTTTCTGCGTCAATGTTTATTTGTCACAGTATATTCATAATTATTTTAAAAAGGTAAGAATATTTGATTTACAGATTGCCAGAGTATTATTAAATAATTGACATCTTCGATTGTCCGACATATTTATATTTTATACATGACCATTGTTCAAATTAATTGATGTTTCAAACCAATACAAGCAGGAAATTATTACATACTACGAATAATCTTACTACATTGGTTAGAAATTTAATTTAAAGTTAATTTAAACATAAATTGACTGTAATGAAAACTGACTTGAAGAGAATTTATATAAACGCATATAAGAATTAAAGCAATACAGAGACTCGGAGACAATTATTTAAAGAAATATATATACAGACACGAGTGTAAAAATTGTAAGGAGTAGTATTGGAAAGTGTCTCTTCTGCAAAGTCACACGTACGAAATGAACATCGTCGAAATAACGAATCCTCGTGACGATATTTGCCCCGAAATATTATCAAGAAATCAATTTACCATTGGATGAAATTGAAGTTTGACATGTATGATTCATTAATATAACCACAACGATGAAATCGTTCGGTGAACTGTGGCGTTCGCTTGTTCATCGATGCGTCGGGCATCCCTTCGATATCCGATAACACCGAAATCGTGAACCATTCAGACTATCGATACGATTTACATTTTACGCGGCCGCTCTGCGGCATCCCCCACTGTAAATCGCCATTAAATCCGACACGCTTTCGGTTTGCCCTGATACGAATACCAAATGAGTGCTTTCTGCGGACAGTGTCGGCCAGTTACTTTGCATCCCTGGTTAATTGACTCGTCCTTTGTCGTCCCTTTCCTTCGTGTTCACTGCTGCGGCTCGTCGAAACTTATCACGCTGTACGCTGTTTCGCGTTTTTATCAGAAATTACGAGACGGATGAAAATTTTCAAAAGGGGAATATTGGTGGAGAATATCAGAGGTTTGTAAATCTTGTTGGTGTTACTTCTCTTGATACTTGACAGTTTAAGTGAATTTACACTCGTTGNCGCGTTTTTATCAGAAATTACGAGACGGATGAAAATTTTCAAAAGGGGAATATTGGTGGAGAATATCAGAGGTTTGTAAATCTTGTTGGTGTTACTTCTCTTGATACTTGACAGTTTAAGTGAATTTACGCTCGTTNTTACTTCTCTTGATACTTGACAGTTTAAGTGAATTTACACTCGTTGGAAGATGGAGTTTCATTTTATTTCGATCATTTATATTTAGTTGAAAAAAATAGATTTTTATTTTTATTTTTGATTTATTGATAAATGCGTATTTTATTCGTGCAATTATTATTTTGTCTCCCTTCCGCTTAAAAAGGAATATTTTTTCAAATAGTCGTTCTACGGAGTAAGAATACATATGAGTATGAAATATAAAATGTTCAAATTTTTAAGAAAAATTTGAGCTTCGAGAAACAATGTTGACTTTAAGTGTTACGTAGTTTTTAATAAAGCAAGATTCACCTCAGCGTTCTTGTCGGTCAGCGTTCAATAAAGTTCCTGGGCTTTGTGTTACGCCGTAATTAATACGAACAGCACGGAGACATCACGTAACGATGTTAAACGAACGCCACGTTCACGTAAAACCAAAACTAAATTTTACGGTCCAAAAATTTGTACAGTCAGATTCGATCGCCTATAAATTTTAATTTTATGACGAAAGATTTTCCATAACGTTGCTTATTTATTAAACGTCGCCTGAATATGTTAAATCAATTGTTTCGTTTTTTCAATTTAGCATCAATATTACCAATATTTTTTTTTCAATTTAGGATCAATGTTACGAATAAAGAAATTGTTTACTTTACAAAGAAACGATGGATAAAACAGATCGTCAATTTCATTAACGATTCGAATGAAAAATGTGTCATCGGGGGGATATTGTTCATTATCGTCGAAACTTATTGAAGAACGGACGATATTTTCTATAATCGCGAGCAATGGAAATTCGCGGATTGGCCCTTCTCAAATTATAAACAAAGCATTCGGAATTAATTGCCTCCGAATTATGAAAGCGATAATGCGCTGTACACATCGGATAAACTCATCAACGAGAATTCGATTATGGTTTGCAAACATCGTGCTCGCTTTTGTTTTCCAACTCGTTCTTTTCATTCTCGTGTTATTTCATTTCATTTTCAATTCGTGCTGCATTGCAGTAATTCATGCTTATTAAAATTTCAATTGGGTTCTTCACTCGTTTCTGCCAACGTGTTCGTCAAAAATATTTTACAATTCTTATATCTCTATCATTGTCGCGGAAATAAATTGTAATATGATTAATCGAGAATCCAGTTTTTAAATTTCTAATAAATAATTATTGCGTGTTTTGGTGACATGATGATGTTAGTTAGTATATTTCTATCGCGAACTGTTATATCATGAAGAATTCGATGATTTGAAATTGTGAAGAATGTAAGTGAAAAAAATTTAACACTAGGATTTAAATGGAATCATTAGGAACCAATGTTGCACTATCCAAAACGTTGCAATTGTTTTAACGATAAATTTCTAGAAAAATAAATCTGAATAAACCTTAATAATAATAAGATTTTAAGAATACATTTCGTTAATAATGAAGTTTAATAAATCCTGATAATAAATTTCAAACAGAGTCATCCAAAATATTTGAATCCGTGAAAAATATATCACTTTAACTGCGCCCCTAAAAAGATCTCTCATCTTGTAAATACGAGGCAGTCTGTCTTCGTAATAATTCGTAACATTCTCGTACGTGTCCGAAAGCGTCCATTAATGTTTCGCCATCATTAAATGAAATGTTCAATTTGTAAGAAGAGCGCTTTTCTCAAAAACCGCGTTTCTCGGTAGCACCCGTTGCTGAATTTCGAAAATTACTGGCTAGCGAACGTTGATTTAATGGGTGGTAATTTAAGGTCGGAGACTCGATGATTAGCAGAAAATCGACCCGTTGGGGATACAACGGCGAATAGAGTTATGGGAACCGAGCACGAGCGAAAGCACCAGGATATGAAGGACTTCGCTATTATCACGCGGTGGCAGATGCACGGGAGATTGACAAAGTTCCTTCCACTTCGATAACCGTGAATTTCGAAAATAGAACGACGCGAATTTTCGAAAATTTGTAACTCTTCTTCTCTTCATTTTTTTTTAAATCTTTGGCCATCTTCGGCCATTTTCGGCCACGTGTTTTCTCCGTCTTCATTCCTGTAGAAGAAAGTTGTGCAGCACTAATATGTGCACGAAAAGCTTCCGAAATCTAATATTTCATCGAAAAGATGCTGGAATTAAACTTCATGAAACTTTAATAAACTTTATAGATCTTCGCAATGTATCAACTATTAAATGTACCGGATGATGAGCTTCTCGGAAATTTCTACCCTAATTTAATTAAATACCAAGGAAAATTTTTATCTCGAAAATGTCTCTCATTAATTAATTAGTCTATTTAATTACCTAATCACTAACTGTAAGAAAAAGTTTCTAGCGAATCGATCTTAATGCTAAAGTCGAGAGAGTAAAATCCAAATTTCCAAGTAATAAATCCCAAATTGCAATACGCTGTAACTGACGTGAACGTCACGTCACAATAATAGATACAGCTTCTATGCTTTCGCGTGATTTACGCGGTATTTTCACCGGCAGGCATTAATTTCAAAGTTTCTAACTGACCACAACTTATCATAGCAGCGTGTGGCAGTTCCCATCTGTTCTCGTGTGCGTTATAAACTAATTTTGAATAATTCTCACGTGAAGTAATTACACGGAACTTACCGATTTCATCCTCGACAAATGTGACGTTACTTTCCCGTCTTCGGTAACCCAGAAACGCGATGCGAAACATGTGTCACGTGAGTGACGTTCGCGCGTGTCTTTCATATCGACAGGGTAAAATTGATCGTCGCTCGTCTCCTCTTTTTCTTAAGCTATTTTCTTTGTATTATTCTTTCGGGTCGAGTTTAAAAAAACACAGATTTCGCTCGTGCGAAATACCACGCTTTTTGTTTCGCGTTCGTGTTCTTCTTTCACATTTTTCTTTCTTTTTCTTATTTTTGTTTACTTTTTAAACGAAACATCAACGTTGCACGAAATAGAAGCGCGATATGCCGAGTGTGATCACTTTTTTATCTGACACGATGTTATCGAGGACACGTGAAATATCAAACGCGCGAAATGGTAACACGCCGGAGATGAATGCGCCTGCAACGTCTCTCTCTCTCTCTCTCGGGATCATGGCAAGAGGTTTCCAGCTGATAGCTAGAACTTCGTTTCGTCGAAGTTTTCCGCTCCAAACAGAATCGGCTCTTCCAATACGGTCGCCAGGAATTCGTCTTTGATCGACGCGGAACTCTCGCCAAGGATCTCTCGCGTGAATAAAGTTAACCGAGAAATAAGATACAAGACTGGCATTGCGGAGGAAATGGCAATCCATTGTACCAATGCAGTGAAAAACAACGAAAGTAAAAAGTGAGCGACGTGACGCGAGTTTACAACATCCACGTGAAAATCGCTAATCAGATTTCTTGAGCAAACTAAGCGAATAAGAAAAAAGAAAAAAAAAATTGGAAACTAATAGGATGAGACAATAGATTGTATGGATTGTACATTGCATTCTTGCATTATCTAGGAAGCTTAAAGTCTCTACGATCCTCGAGAGAGGCGCAGTGACAAAGATCAATGTTACGTTATCCACTCTCGAGACCTAGGACTACAATATGCTATAACTAGAGGTTTCTATTTGGGTCCCTGGAGTCCAGTGTTGAAAGATGGGGATTTCTTGTTTCGCTAGATTAACGAACGGATCTCGAAAATGTCGACAGACAGAAATTTCATTTCGATCCGACACTCTGTTTGCAAAATTTCCAAAAATTTTTGTTGTGAACAATTATATCAAGTTATGTCAAATTTTTAACTGCGTTATTTTTTCCCATAATTAGTTAGACTCGTAACTTTATCATCTGATACATTTTCATGGCTTCAAAAAATACAATCACTTCAATATAATAATAAATTCCAAACACTATTCTATGAAAATTAGCAGAGTTCTAACAATAAGTGACACTATGATTCTCAATTTTGCTATGATTCTAAATTATCTTATTCACTTTAGAGTTAGAAAGGCAAAACAAAATCTGATTAATGATTGACGATTGTGATTGATGTGGAACCAGAATATTAATCATGGTTATTGATTATCAGATAATCAATAATCACTTATTAATAACCGAGGGAAATAATGAAAATCATTAATCATAAAATGATTGTATTTTTGATTGCATCAGTAGTTCACTTCTATCAACAACACTGTGTATATTTTGTAGAAGTTAACAGATTATTTGCATTGTTTTGCAATATGTAAAACTTTATCAAGATGTGTCATAAAATTTAAAGTTCCATATATATTGTTCTCGACTCGTTGTTGGCACAATCTTCTCAATGAATGATCAAAATTATGAGACACGCATTGATTCTTATACCAAAAATATATCAGAGAATCGTGAACTTTAACAAATTATTAAAAATTCAACAATACAGATAGGTTTAATAATAATATTTAGTTATGGCGAGTGGTTTAATAATAATATTTAGTTATTATTGAATGGCACAACTCTATGTGATTAACACGTTTAAACGTATTGTAACAAATGCGAAGGAATAACACATTACAGATCACAATGAAATATAAATTAATCGCTCAACGATCTACTGATACAAAATTACTGATTAATAAAAAAAATTAATGAAAATTTATCGATTCATTTCAATCAATGATTGAATTGATTAATGATTAAGATTACTACTTAATAATTGATTATTGATTACTATGATTCCTATGTAGTAATTGATTACAGAAGTGATTACAAACTCTTACCTGCATAAAACTACATTAAACTTCTGAATCTTTAAATTCCACATTTACAAAACGAAATATGCAATCTCGGACCGAGTTGTGTCTCAACAAACCATTAAATCAATGACCCAACAAACAAACCAACCGTCACCGTTCTTACACGGGTGTTTCCCGTAAGAAATCCACAAGTTCCCCGGCTCAATTTCACGAATCAACACTCGTCCCAGCGAAATCCCCGTATTTGCAATTAATATAAGGGAGCTTTTACTCTCTGGAATAATCGAGACAACGCAGCGACTACCGGCCCTCTATGAAATTCTAATCGGGGCAAAAGATTAATCCTATCGGCACGCGATCGGAATTGAAACGATACCCAGGCAAACGCACGCGCATTCCCGCCGGCGTTGACGGATTATCGCAGTTTTGGAAATTGACGGGTGAACGCGGTGTCGGGATCGCATCAATTTCGACGATCGTCGAACCGGCCGGCCACGATGGCCCGATCGTTGTTCATTACGTTAATTCGCGCCGCCCACCCCTCTCCTTTCCACCCTGCGTCCCGCGCTTACACGCGTCTCATCGAGTGGGAAAGTGTAAATATCCGATGATCGGCGAGTTCCGCGGTTTCGCGGATCGCCGCAACGAGCTTGCTGTGCAGGGACGGTTGTTGGAAAGAACGGACCAGGCTCGGTATAATCGGTCGACGATCGGACGAGCGGTGGTTTATTAGCGGTGGATCGGCGACGGTGATTCCCGGCTCAAGAGGATGGATGGAACGAGCAGCTGATTACGAGCCGATAATGGTTATAACAGCCTAACGATTACGAGCAGGATCGATTAGTCTTTGTGTGTTACTTGGCTCTGCTCCAGACACTCTAAATATGATAATATTCCGTGTTGATAATGTTCCCTCGCGTCGAACTTTGATAATGTTTAATCAGCTGGATGGAACTGTGATGATCATTACTTTGTAAATACGAATTGAGAAGGGAAGGGAGGGAGGGATATAGGTCGTAGAAATTCGTTCAGGTCAGTTATTGTTCGCTGGCTAGGCAGAGACTCTATTTATCAGTCTTCGATATTTAATGCCTGATGTACTGTGACTCTGTGCGTCGCCATCTTGCAAACATCTTGCTCGAAACCTCGAGGATGTTCGCACAGAGTGACAGATTGTCGTTTTTAGTACAATACAGAAGGTAGAAGGATGTTGTTTCATTTTGTAATCATCGAGTCAATTTTTACTGGCTAAACTAGAACTTATGTCCGAGGAGTACAGAAAATCTTAAAATACAATAAAGCAAGCTTTTACTTGATGGAGAATCGTTCAAATTCAAAATGCACTGTTGCGAATCTATAAATGTTCAGCTCTAGTATTAAATAGACTTAGACAAGAAATTATCAAAATTCAATCAAAATATTATAAGATATAAGATGTAAAACTCGTTTCTGAGAAATAGGAAAATTTTTTATTCAAATTCAGAATGTATTGTTGTGAATCTACATGCATTCAGTTTCAATGTTAAACATACAGACTTAGACAAGAAATTATTAAGGTTCATTGACAAGATATTCATCAAGAATTTTTATATTTCAACATTTATCAAGGTTTCTTAAATTCAACACTCATCATATTTGTATTTCTACGATACAATATTATAGTAGAGTATCGAGTAATAGTATCAAGATTCACAATATAATGTGAGATGTTATTAGAGTGAGAATTTCAGATGCTAACAACCAAAGGTGTTGAAAGTTCGAGCATAACATCCAAATTATTATTCACGTTTTGGCGGGCGGACGCGAATGCGTACTTGGTGTCTCCGCCAGTCACTCAAACGCGCGTTAAATGGCACGTGTTACCATGGCACATGCCAGACTGGAAATCAGTGGCTCGTTTCGTGTATCGATAATTGCATTTGCCGGCAAGCGAATCACACCGGTTCCGCCGATTTGTCTCTCTCGTGCAATTCGATCGAGCCTTCATTACGGTCGCCGGCTTGTTTGGTTTTATCCAACGTCGCTTCTACACGTTGATCTGACACGCGACTCCTGTATCACGACGTGTATCTATCGTCCCTTCGGATCGCGAACGACATCCGGGACAACTTGTCGAGTTTCGTCGAGTGTGAAACACGAACACGTTTCGCGGATGTTCGACGCGACGTCTGCAAATCCTTTTGTTGATACGCGATTACGTGGATGAGCTCAGTTCACGTTCCTTTAACCAGAATCGGCATTCGATGCGCGATCTTCGATCGAGTGATTTGGTACGTGATATAACTGACACTGGCATAAAGTAGATTTTAAATTTACGAAGATATTCGTTCAATTATCACGAAGGAATTTCAGAGTCTCTTCTTGAATGCTACTCTTATTTAGAATTTTTACATTTTTCTCCTATCGATATTAGGAATCTAGAAATTGCTCAATAGTTACTCTTACTTATAATTGGTCGAAAATATTTGTACCCAACATCTATCCTTTTGCAGATCATATTTCTTTTTTTGCAAATTAAATTCACCCTTTCACAGATCTAATCAAGTTTCTCTACAAATTTGTTCTCCTAAGCCAAGTTATTATTCCGAAATAAAAATTTTATTGCATGGGACAAAAAAAAAAAATAGCACAAAGAACGTAAAATTCATGCAAAATATTTATTTATCACTAAAAGTATCATATACACGTATGTAGATTCATCTAAAATGGTTCGTATATTCATATAATGATTATGATAATCTGTACGAGTGGTAGTTGAAACAGAATGATTAATAACGTTCGCTAAATGCTCAGAAAGATCAGACGAAGTATCTCTTGCACAGAATTTAATTTCTGAAAAAAACTTCTTCAATGGGGTTTATCATTGGATAGAAATAATAAAGTGTATTACTTCACTTTTGAGTCACTCGTCGGCAAGATGAATTTGATTTGCCATTTGAAAGTGGTTAATTTGGAGCAAAGAAAAAGGAAGAAGGAAATCTCTTGGCAATGAAATCCGAGACTTCGCGCAAATTTAGCAAAAATCATATTTATTGAAAAAGAGTAAAGAAACGCAGTTTGCTGATTAAATACAAATCTATTCCGACTTTTTCACAGGTTCATAAAAATCCAGTTGCGATCAAATATTTCGATGAACACTTCCCGATGGTATTCAGCGAGGCCAGGTTCTCGTCCTCTCCGCCATTTTTCCTCTCGTCTTTTCCGCGCAAAGAAATTCGCCGACAATTCACTGCCAGCTCCTTTTCCCCTCGAATCTCGAACGATGCTAGAACCACTCTCTTTCTCTCTCTCTCTTCCTTTTTTTCGACCGGATTCATTTCGTAGGCGTGCTCGCTCGAAGCTTTCGATTCTCGAAACACACGAAACGCGACGGCAGCAATCAGAGAATCGGTCTCCGTTGCCCCCCGGTGATTTTCGCGAACGAGGGTTGGAGGAACGCGGATGAGGAAGTCAGTCGAGCTTGTTGAAAATTCCTGACAACGACAACCATCGGCTGCTTTCCATCGCGATTCGCGCAAATGTCCGCCCGCGAGAAAGAATTGCGAAGAAACGAGAAACCAGGGAATAAAAAAAAGGGGTCAGCGGTCGAATTTAAATGCATCTTCTTGGACGACAGTTCTTGTCTAGACTGCGTTATCTGATTCGTGAAAGAGATGATATGTTGAGGTTGGAAAAGGAATACATTGTACTAAAGTTGTACTTGTGTATTCTACTAAAAATACACCGTTAATACGAATACACAAAGTTTCTACGTGCAAAAATTATAAATTGGTCATTTTGACCAAAGTGAAAGGAGAAACCGAGATTAATAATAAAAGTATGATGATAATTTACACTACGTTGGTCGCAACCAGATTGGGCATTTTTACGCACTTAAAGTGCAAAATTTTGTAGAATACTCAATATAATACTTTTAATAATATTTGATATGTAAATCAATTTTTTAACGAAGTTCCGTTTTTTTAATTATATCCTCAGCAATATGAAAATTTGCATAAAAATCCTCTGTTTAGCCATGAATAAATTGCGGATATTTATGCAAGATTATATTTTCAACGTCCTAAAAAAAAACATCGTTTAAATAAAAAATTATAGAGCAAACGTATTTTTTAACCAAATTAAATTTCTCCGATAAAGGATCTACTTTAGAACGAAATTCAACGAAGATTCGGAAAAATCAAAAGTACGAATAGCCTAATAAATTTTTATTAATATATTTTAGTATCGAATTTAGTTCGCATGTCGTTCTCATTGTCCTTGCCGTCAAACGAGTAAAACATTCTACTGCATTATCGATTGCAAATCGTTTCGACGAGGTAATTAAATTTTCAACGATACACAGTTCTGAAACATTGTTGCGTTTCATAATATTACAGTCTGACGTTGTTTGTTCCATTTGTTTCCCGGCATCGATCTAATCAAGTAGTGTAGGTCAAGCGTAGTTACGTCCATTATTGAAATCTACACGTGCATATATCTACTAATGGTTTCTACGCGTTTCTTTAACACATGGAAAACTGTGTTTTGAACTAAATAACAATGAATATACTTTTCCACGAGCAAACATATTAAAAAATATTGCATCGACGATGACGAAAAAAAGATCTCCTTTATACACGGACCATTCATTTCCTCCACGATTGTGTAAATCGCGCGGCACTTTATTCCAAGTTTCTACATTAACCGAGGCTCCACCCATGCAATTCTCGAGCACGTCCGACATAAAGAAAACCATTTACCCCATCGTACGTCCCTATTACTCATCGTCATCGCGCGAGTAAATTGAGGCGTCAAACCAGAACGCTCGACGTTCCGTTGCTTACCAAGAGAAGTAGAATGTAGACCCAGCAGAACCATCTCACGGTCACTACTTCCGGTGCTCATAAAATATTCTCACGGAAACTCCTCGACGTTTCGGTACCTCGCTGCGAAACATCGTTCCTTCGGTTCTACTCGTTATCTTTAGATGAAACCTCGTTGCTGTATGCACTGGCTCAAAATGGAAGTTTTTTTCGAAATATTTCGTGTCCACACACTTCGAAATTTTGTTAGCTCTATGACGCAGGAGCAATTTGAAAGGCATTTAGCAAATAAATAGTAGCTCAGTAAAAAAATGATTAACTAGTAATTCAATTAATGATTATAACTATTAATATCATAGTTTGGTATTGTATTACGATTGTAATACTAATTTAATTAATAAATATCAAATAGCGTGATGTTATTAAATTGTGACATTCAATATTGATATTCAATGTCAATTTATTAAATTAATATTCAATCCTGTATTATATTCTACACTCACTGTAGATAGAAATTAGTGAGAATAAAAGATTGCAAAATTTAACTGTGATTTAATTGCTCGTAAAAGGTAACTATCGAACCAGATATTTGAATACTTTGAGCGAGTCACTGAACTCTTTCCAACGTTCGAATTGATTTTCAAGCACTCGTGACAGATTGATCGTGATTAATATAGACAAATCGAATCGTTGTGTCGGGAACGATTGCGCTTCTATTGACATTTGATTGGACCAGATTGAAAAATAGAAATGACGAATTGACGAGGAAGAATGAGGGGAATGATAGGGGCCAGGCTAGGTCGTGCAATTTTCCGATTGATTTCTCGGGACTTATCTCCGATAGCGTAGAAGTAAATTGAAGATCAGGAGGGACTCTACTCTGCGTAGAATTCCTACTCAGCTGGAATTATTGTTACGGTAGTATACCTCGTGGCCTTCCAGTTTGAAAGTTAATCACGTTAGAAATTGAGAAGCATAATTCAGAGATATAGTAAAAATCTATGACAGAGAAGATGAAATCTTTAATTTGGGAAACTATATTAGAAAAACTTTTATATATATATATAATAAAATGTAAAAGTTTTTTCTCATATTCTTCCTCTAGTTTTTGTAGCAAGTGTTCCTTTTATATTTTACTATGGTATACTGCAATATTATATTCCCTATATAGCATATATTTTCATTTACATTACACTATGTGCATTCATAGTGAAAGATTTAAGAAATAAGAAAATACGCCAGATTTTTCAAAAGCAGAGTTATATTTAACAAGAGCAACAAATGTAAAATACACATTGAAGTAGATTAGCAAATTATAGTCTTTCTTTTGTATAAAAACTTGGACGTTCGTAACAAAATTATCTGAATCTAATAATCACGCGTGTTCGTTTCGACGAATTTCTCTCAACAAACGATGAATTTGTTATTCAATTATTCTTTATCATTAACTCCTTTGACAAACCGAAAGGAATCCCCCTTCAATTCCTCTGGGGGAATTTTTCCACGATAAACTTTGCCGAATAACTTGTGGAATTATAAATCACGCAGTCGCTGTTATCGACAAAAGGACCAACAATCGTTAATCAATTAATTTAACCCGTGTTTCACGAATATATTAATACGCACCGGTGAGTCTCTGATACGAAACGCGAGATCCACGGTGATGAAGGATAAATTGAAAAGCGTATTATCTTTGTCTGAATGTGTCGCGCATATTTCGCGGATTTCGCATAATTCGCGCTCACACCGCTTGCATCTTCCGCCGTTTAAATCCGCATTTTCTATAATTCGATATCTCACGCGTGTTTAAACACACGCGATTTAAATGGCAGAAGCTGTTGCTTGTCTCAAAGCAGAGACTGGCGCTTTGAGAAAGCAATCTCGATTGGTCTGTCGACTCATTTTCCTACTCGCAATTACCGTATTTATTTCACCACGAACCGATGGGATTTCTCTTGTCGATTTCATACACAGTGGCTCGCAGTAATGCATTCGGATATTAAAACATTGAAACTGTTAATAATTTTCTATGAAAAATCGTACAACGGTAAATCCGAGTACATTTCGAAGCTCGAAGCCTCTGTTTTCATTTTATTCTGAAATATTTTTCGATTATATGAAGTATGTAGAAGTATTATTGAAAAATTTCTTTCATGACTGAGTCTACAATAGATTTGAAAACTGAAACACTTATTTACAACGATCTTTTAAAATTTGTCGTACGATTTTTTTTTTTCGTCGTTTTATTGAATTATAGGATTAAACGACAGTAGAGGAATCCTAATATTCCGTCGTTTAACCTTAATATTGAAAGTTCAATAAAATAGATCGAATTTCAAAGTGTTGTTATCAAATATTATGAAATATTGCTCTTGAAAATCGTGATGGATCTGGTCACGAAAGAAATTTCTCAATGTTCTTAGAATTTTTACAATTTTTGAAAATGGAAGTGTACCTTTTCATTTTTAAATGCATTCAGTTGTCAGGAACTCGTAACTAAAATTCTCGTCCACAAAAAACTTACACAGTTTCGCTATATCAACTATAATTGGACTGCGAATTTTACCCGCTTTAAATTGAAAAGTAATTTGCTTCCCATGAACTTGAATGAAAAATTGTCGTGGAAACGACTGGGAACGTTGCTCTAATTTACGATCTTACTCACAATCAGTTAAACGAGAGCCGAGTGGATACTTCATAGCGGCTGATTTCTATTAGAACATCCTGGATTCAGTGGCAACCATGAATCGAAGACGAGGTCAGTGCTTACTTGATTCGATCCCGATAACTCGACCGTTTTCCTGGTGGAGCAGATCATTTGCATAAAATACGTGCCAGCCGAGATATATAGAAACGATCGGTAAATTCAAAAGCTGGTCTCTTNTATAGAAACGATCGGTAAATTCAGAAGCTGGTCCCGAGCCTCGATTACTTTTCCACAAATGAACTCAAAGATCGAAGTCTCTTGAAAACAAAAGTGATCGAAATGATCAACAGTCTCACAGAGAAGTTATACAAATTTATATTTTCAAAGATCTGTGAAATGATTGAAAGTTTATTATAATTTTGAATCGTCATATACACTCATTACCCGTGAATTAATATTTTGAAGTAAAAGTATGATTTAGTAGTAATGTAGTCTGGAAAGTTTTCACAGAGTGGTTTTTCTATAAAAAAAAGTTCTCTGTGGAAGTTTCCTAAGCGCAGAAGTTATATTAAAAATATCCAATTAGGAAACGTGACAACTCCCTATTTAAAGTCACCGACACTTTCTGAAATGAAAAATACATTTTAAATGTATTTTTCATTTCAAACTTACGTCACTCGTTTCATCACTGAATTGCAGATTTCCATGCATTTATAGGTAATTTGAAACTATAAAATTTTACAGAATACATGCAATATGGGAAAATATAAAAATATATTCGAATAATTTCCTGAAATAATTTCCTAGCAACGTTCTACTTTTTTTTTTTTTAATTTTGACACATCGCTTATGTACATGAAGAGAACCATAAAGAATATAATTTTTTTTTATAAGACTCTCCGTTTTCGACAAAATCGTGTTTGAAAATTTATCACGGAATTTGTCCAATTCTAAACGTAACAGATAGAATAATTTACGTTCAACAGGAGATTAATCTAAGTTGAAAAATAACTCAAAAAGTTTCTTTCATTTAAAGCTTCATTTTCAAGAAAATAGACTTTGAATATGTTTCGCGAAAAATTGCTTTCATGTACTTGATAAATTTTCAAACTCGATTCTCTCGAAAATTGAGCATCTTACAGAAACGCTTTATTCGACATTTTCGACTTATTTTCGTACGTGAAATAATTATTTCTATCTTTTCTATTGAAAATTAGCTAAACTC
>NIPQ01110552.1:0-15082 GCA_002806875.1 Lepidotrigona ventralis hoosana | reverse complement strand
CTTTATTTGGATTAGAGTAATGAGTGGATAGTGAATAAGTGGAATAAAAGGGGTGTTTTGTGAGCCAAGTTACAATTTGTTATTCCACTGATGAGCATGTACGTAATTGTAATTAATTTTGCGTTGTATGACTCGTTATTACAGTTTGCAATTAAACATTGTTGGTTTAATGATTTAATTTTCGATTAGAAGCCGGTATTTAAATGCTTCATCGCCATCACGCCGGAGTATTCTTTTTCTAGTTTTTACGCTTTGTTGACTCGTTATTACAGTTTGCAATTAAACATTGTTGGTTTAATGATTTAATTTTCGATTAGAAGCCGGTATTTAAATGCTTCATCGCCATCACGCCGGAGTATTCTTTTTCTAGTTTTTACGCTTTGGAAAATTCGTCGATAATTCGAACCTGGAGTTGTTAGTTTCGTACAAATTTCCGAAATAATAATTTACTTCCAAACTTTCTTGAATTTTCACAGTTTTAATTCTACATNAAACTTTCTTGAATTTTCACAGTTTTAATTCTACATTCTAGTTTTAATACCATTCAAATTCTACGCCAGATAAAAATTATCTGCTTCGAGTTTTCGCGCGAGGATGCACTATTTTTAAATTATTGGAACCAGTTTCAAACACCGTAGCAATTAATTCATCATCATCNATTCTAGTTTTAATACCATTCAAATTCTACGCCAGATAAAAATTATCTGCTTCGAGTTTTCGCGCGAGGATGCACTATTTTTAAATTATTGGAACCAGTTTCAAACACCGTAGCAATTAATTCATCATCGGTTACGTATTTTTCACGTTTCCACTCGTTGTGCAATAGTATCGCAAATTCGTGAGCCTGTCGGGCAACAGAAAATCTACGAGCGCAGCACGTCCGTGACAAAACAGTTTTCAGGATGAGGGACAACTTCGTCCTCGACGAGCTTCGCAAGATACTATATGTCGCGACTATATGAAAAAGCAAAAGTTGGATCGTTCGATGGAACTCATCCATCGCTGGAAAGGGTCCCTCTTCGACTCTAACGACCGAGTTAATACACCAGCCAAGAGTGCCAATCCGCAAGATCGGAATTAATTTTATGTCGTAGGTTTATTGAAAATCGATGTTTCGACGAAATCCTTTGAAATCATTTGGACAGTTGGCGAGGTCGTTTTGAAACCGAAATGGTAATCGACTTGGACTCGTCGCTTCTCTCGTTGAAATACATCGGCGTCGTTAGCATTGAAAGTTCTCACGTTTCGCAATTCTCGAACAAGTTTCGCAACCGTACGATGAAGAATATAATGTTTAGTAGGTTATTAACCCTTTGAGCGCTTGAATTTATCAAAAGTCTGAAAATTTAATACCGAATCTCTCGCACCTATGATCTTTCATCTTTGGACATTTATCTTTTGATGCACGTTATCCTTTTTGAACCTCTAATAAATAAATCAGTTATTTTATTATCGATTCTAAAATTAATATCTGTAGGTATTAAACATTTATTCTTATCACTGTATTTAACTTTTATGTTTATTACAAAATTTGAAATATCAAGACCCAAGGATACAATTTTGTGTCAATTTCCTTCTCGTATCTTTTCGTCTGAATTTCCCGTATTTTCAAATTGCTCAATGGTTAAAACTGAAATAGATTTTTACATAAAATATCTACAACTGACACGATCAACAATTATCTGATTTGAAGATTTTCTTACGCAAAGATATATCTTCTACCAAGTATTTTCTTTCGCGCAAAATTGACGGTATGTCACGTATCAAATATATAATCAATACGATAATTAATAATTTCGAAATCAATATTCGTGCAGGCAGTTGGAATCAACGTGCTCGACGTATCTCGACATTTTTCCAGATGTTACAGTCAAATTTATACGATGAATTTACGGTATATATTACTAGTACGAAATATCAATAATTTATTAATTAATGATTCTTTTTGAGTCACAAGTGAATTTAACATTAGGAACTACTCATGACTAAAGTGCAATATTCGTAGCAGAGAAATGTAAGGTACAAGTACAATTACAACAAAGAACTCAAGTTGCTAGTAATATTTTATTAAAAAATCACTCGAGTTATTGAAAAGTTACAAAATATAAAAAATATAGAAAATTATAAATTGGTCGTTTCGACCACTTTGGTAGTTCCACTTTGGTCTTTAATATAAAGATAGTTTTGATGAGGTCAAACTTAAATCTCTGTGATTTTCTTACGATATTAACAGTGAAAAAAAGCTGCGAGGGAAAATAAGTAGTTAAACATTTTTCCTTGGCGAACTTTGCAACAGAGCTAGTCCCTATGTATTTTATAGCAGTTTGCCAGAACTTTCCGGCGAAAAAAGTGGAATCCAATTATATCGTCGAGATAAAGGGAGTCCCCGGGAATAAAAATCTATCGCCAGGGATACGTGCCTGCTTCTCTGGTTTCTGAAAGCAGCGACGTTGTGAAATTTTCGTAAGGAGAATTTTATTAGCGCATTATTTCAACCGAAATAGAATTGCAATTTGGCCGGAAACTTTTGGCAGCCGCCGCGTATATACGCTCGAAGTTATCGAGGGTAATAGGAACTTGTTTAGTTCAAAACGTCAGGATAATACCGAAAGTTTCTTGCATCTTTGAACGATGCAAGCTAGTCAATCGTAAAACGAGCCTCTCTGTCGCGAATGAAGCAAGCTTGCGTGGATAAAAAACGTCGGTATTGTAGGAATCCTTTCGGTTCAAGCCCCAATTTTCTTTTTAATAGAAGAATATTTTACCTACGTGTGTAAAGAATATATATAATTATACACTTGTACAACTCGTCTGACTCGAGTTCGATAGCTCGAATAAAACTCAATTGCCCCTCGTCAGAGACACTTCCGAGTCATTTATAGTTTACAGGTAGCATCTTTATTCCTTCTAGGGATCTCGCAAGTCCTAGAGGGTCGAGTGGGTGCTCTGTATCTGTTTTGTGATTGACCTTCAATGTGAATCTTATTGTACTATCGACTCTCTTTAGATGTTGTTTCAAATAAAGATAAATAAAGTTTATTAAAATAGGAATTAACAGAATAAAAGTCCTATAAATACGGCAATGATAAAAATATTAAATTAAATATCGTTAAATTAGTTACTCACTATAGTACTCTCGATCCGCACTCTCTGTCTCATTATCTCTCCTCTCTCTCTCTCTCGACCTCTTGCGACTCGCTATTCTCTATCAAATTCCTTCACCACATGCATCCTCAAAATCTTCAATCATGCAAACACGATGACATTCTAATATTTTCTTAGACTAAGTCCTAGACTAAAACAAACATTTCCAAGTACAGCCTTCGCTATAATAATTGCAAACGACATTCAAAATTAGCAGGCGACGATTGCCTCGCTCTTGGGCCACACAGGATTGGTTCCTCAAGTTTCGACTCAGGTTTCCTCATTCCACGGTATTTGCAGCCATATTTCACGCAACAAATACGTATAAGGTATTATAAATTCGAGAGAATCGAGAGTTTCGTATCTCCTCGTAAATTCAAGTAGTTCGTATCCGAGTTTGATCTGACATATGCGATGTATGCACACCGAAGGCGCGAGAAGTTACTCAGCCACGGTTGCTGGCTGCTGTTTTCGAAAACGCAGTTTGATATAGCGGAAAGTGATAAAACGGCAACTTACTATGTTATACGTTTGCTCTTTATGACAGTTCCCCTCTGTTTTTAACGCTCGTTCGTGGTTTCTCGGAATCGTATGGACTTTAATTGGAGTTGTTTTACGGGAGATGACTTTTATTGGGCGTATATACGAATTCTCCAGTTTCAGAAATCAGATTCCCGCGGATAGAAAAACACTTGAATTTGCATCTGTGTGTTTCTTTTTTTTTTTTCTTTATCTACGAAGATTGTTCGGTCTATTGATATACTTATCTATCATTAATAGAAAATTATGAAGCGAAAGAAACTTCTCGAATATTGATTTAGAAAAATTATTCGACTATCCTTGGTACTCGGTTTTTCCATTTTGCGAAGCGTGAATGAAATCATTTGGTGAATTCCGATTTTCGTTTCGACAACACGCTTTAAAGCTACAAAACATACATACGGAATTCGATAGAGAGATAAAAATATATATATATATATATATACGGGATGGTACTAACAATATAGAGACGAATGAACTTCCCCGGATGGATGTGAATGTCAAGCTTAGGATAATACGGAAGAGATCAGGTGGCTGACTGGAATATGAGATTAGGTTTCGAGCGAGATGTACATTTGAATGGATTCCGGGTATGGATGCAAAGACTTTAGCATAAGGAAACGCATGGCATAAATATCGCAGCGGATTTCAAAAATATAGTAAAATCAAGGCTCTCGAAAAGCATGGGGGCGAGAAGATTCACGGAAATCTCTCGCCATAGAAAATACGAGCTTGCTTTGTCACGATCGAAAACGCGTACAAATTTAATAATTTTAATTTAATAATTCAATTCGCAATTGCTTGATACAAGTTCTGGCGTAAATTTTAATGCAACAGAAGGATGCGTCTGACAGATTCACGCCTCGTTTTGCTCGGAATTATAAAAATACCGCATATAGCTGATCTAAATACGACGTACGTGACCTATCAACATTATCAACATTATCTCTAATTTAACCAATCCTTAAAATCCAATTCTCCTTTCAATATAAATCATTTGCAGCTTTTCACACTTACCCTACTTTCTCTTGTAACGATTTAAGCCGTAATAAAAACGTTCCTTCGCTGTATTATTAGTACGCCGAGCCTCGAGCCCCGAAAGCCCTGAGCAAAAGAGAAGAATCGATTTTTCACGAATATAAGCGCGAAACAGGCTTAACCGTCCTCCAAACAGAGCTCGCGGTTATCTTCGAGGTTAGAATCCTCGCTAGAGGTAGACTTACTCAAAGAGGGAGGAACTCTCTCTCTGTCTCGTGCTGCGTGAACGCGACTCAACGTAATAGAGACGTCAACTGCGTACGCAGTCCTTCGAGTAACAAGAGGGAACCAACGACAGTGCGTGTGTGTGTGTGCGTGCAAGCTCTCTGTGTTTAGAACAGGGCGTTCTAAAGCTTGTGACAGCGGCGAAAATGTTTGATATTTCTGACGACATGGAGACCACACGTTTAATGGCGTTAAATCTATTACCAATGTCGTGAGTTTTTGAGAAATAAAACATGCTCGTGCGAAGGGGAGGGAAGGGAAAAGTATAAGTAGTATCGCAGAAAGTTAATTACTGGACTGTTTAGACAAAGTGGAGTTTTTAGACAAATTCATATTTGCTCTTGCCGAGTGTCGTTTATTGCGAGATATTTTCGATATTTCATTTAAACTTTCTTTAAAATTTCGTATGCATTAGCGTGCATTTTGAGCAATATTGCAATTTTACATTTTCTATTAATGTGTAAGAATTCACGATTCGAAACATTCGATATCATATATTTATCAACCTCTTAACTGTGAATTTTTGTGTTACGATGAGTATACTCATCACGCGAGAAAAGTAATAATAATTAATTATTATTCGTTATCTGAATTAAATTTTTTGTGGAAAGTAAAACATACCTATTTGTAAATTTTAGAATATTTAGACGCGACTAATTTCTAAATATTTTCTTGCCATTGATTGATATTAATTAGTGTTAATTAACGTTAATTAAATTAAACGATATTGTTTTTTCAAAAAGAACTAGTGTCATTTTCTTGTAATTTAATTCAATTCTACAGCATCTATAGTTGTTCTAGCGACACTAAATGCTTTAAATACATACATTTTAAAAGCGGCACTACAGCTTGGAGGTTAATTATATAAATCGAAAATTATGACTTCTGAGCTTCGTTTAAATTCTTCCTCAAATCTAAATTTTTCTTAAATGTAACGTTGGCAAATGAGTTGTTCATTTGTTAAACATCTGCCTCCGCGAGTAGTCACCTTAACCCTGTCCTGCCAACATGGTTCATTTATCATTTCTCGGATAGACACGCGAACTAATGGAGGACACTCGCGGAGGACAACCCCCGAAGGTCTGCCGGCTTAACTTTCCCCCCGAGTGCCTCTGTTCCCACTTCGACCATTCAAATTGTTTCTTTTGGACGGGCGAGGGGAAGGGCAGAGTTCGCGAGATAATAACCTGATTCTTCGAGACGGTGCTTCTTCTCTACGTGCACAAGCTGCGAATTCCGCCAGACCAAGTCGAGAAAACGAGAACGTCCAACAGAACTCGTTCAAACAATATATATTCCGTGGCCACCTCGCTCCATAAACTTTCCCTCCCTAGTGGATAGTTTTCTTTTTTTTCTTTTTTTTTTTTTTAACGCGTCACCCCGTTCGCGGTGGAGTGGATGAATGGAGCGCGATGGCGCGAGCGTGATCGTGTTTTACGAACCGCGTAGCCGCTACCCGGGAACGGTCGTGGAAAGAATTCTCCTGGAAGGAAGTCGTTGGCGGAATGATTCTCTGGATGGCCGTTTTAATTGAGGGTCTTCAATCTCGCGTTTAACTTTCGTTTGTCAGAATGTAGAAAGAGCGACGTTATCTGGCGCAGGTGAATTAACTTGTCCTCAGTCGGTCTACTTTTTTTTTTTTTTCTTTTTGGTTTTCTTATTTCGCGATTTCAGTATTCGTTGATATTTGTCTGTGTTTCAATTTCACTGTCATTTCGTTTATTTAGAATTAGGTTGTCTTGTATCTCGTGATCGTGGAATCTTTCAGTTAAAAGAGACCTCCGAATACTTTTGAAATAAACAGCGACCCTTGATACTTCCAGTGATTTTTAATTGAGAAAATAATTTTATGAATAATAACTTTTGGATGAATTGGATTTGTTGATTCAATAATATGCGAAATTATTAAATGTATAAACACTATAGCAAAAATTTTCTACCTCGAGAATCTTCAAAATCGTCTGAATTCTTACCGCTGTTTAACTCGATTTATCGTAGTCACGTTTCCATGTTTTCCGTCGTTTCTCGTCATCACGTTCGCAATGAATAGTCGTTCATCGTTCATAAATATGAATTTTCATTTTAAATTGAAATACAGAACCTGGATCCAGGCTGGGATCGAGACTTCATCGAGTTTCCAGCAACGAGCATTTTCTCTTACCGGTCAGCGAAAATGGCTCGTCAGCTCCTTTGGCCGAGAATTCATAGATTCGCTTTTGTCCTCCAACGGACCATGAAAATACGCGTAGGATTAATTTTCAAAACGGCGCGATGTATGATCGAACGTGTATTACGCGTTATAACGAAATACGCGCGAGCGCGCTCCACAGCTCTGTTGTGGCTCGTTGACTCGGCACACGCACACCACCATCGCAAGAGATTTCCTGCTGAAATTCCTGGGCGATCCGATGGCATAGCTACGCCACGAGCCTGATTATCGATCCGTTTAAGTAGATCAGCTGTTCTAATACCATATGTTCCCGCGTCTAAGACACGGATCTGCTGACCAGAGTCATCAGTAAGACCAACTAATCCCAAGGCTTTGTCGGCTGTTGTTGCTTCGTGTATTTTGGGCTAGAGAGTTTCTGTTTACGGACAACACGGCTTGTGATTTTTAACAGGTCCAATGTAGTTGTAACGATATTTCGGAGGAAAGTTAGATTTTACTTAGTGGATTTTTTATTTCAGTTTAACACTTTGAACTCGACTGTCCGCCACAAGGAGACATCGTACTTAAATTTAGCTAACAATTAAAATTGTAAAATTTTGTATAATTGTTGATAATTATAACAAACGTAGATATGGTATAATATGATGTAACGACACAAGAGGAATAATAACATTTCAAAAGAAGAAATTCTTAAAGATAAGTCGTGAATCAATTGTTATCATCGACACTCGTTATCGAATAATCACTGAATTATTATTAGAATAATTCGGGATAATTCACATAAGCTAAACTTCTCATTGCTCCTTACGAAAGTTTATAAAATGGCGAAGGAAATTTTTCAAGAGATTGAAATTATCATTAACTTCTACATACTTGATAATTGCTTTAAACGAAATCACACATTAAAGAAATGTGCAATCAACAAAATTTTATGCTAAATACCATCTGAACAGAATGATTATTTCCAATACTGCTATTTCGTAAATAAATTGCTGGCAAGTAATACAGAAACTAGATGATACAAAAAATATTTTCGAGGACAAAGATACTGGAGTTTACGTTTGATTTACATTTGCAGGCACAAATATAACTAAATAATATGGAGGATTATACAGAAATTTTCAAATATTCAACGTGTGTGCGACATAATTATTAGTTTAGAGTTAAATGTAGCTGTTGCGGGCTCACTGGAATCGTTCAAAGGTTAAATGTCAATGATAATTATTACGGTACTGTGATGTAACTTATTATATAGTTCTTCCATTATGAATTGAAGGAAAATTGATGTATTACTTTTTTGTGGTTTTATTTTTACCGCTTTTAAGAAGGTGCTATATTTGTCGGAGAGAAATCGTGGTTTCAGCAATTTTTTTTTTTCGAAATATAAATTCCGAGTGCCCTCGAGCATTTCCTATTGAACGAATTTATAACAATATGAAGTGGAATCGAAATATTTTTTGATCGCAGGTTGGGCGATTCGAAACAAAAAAAGGTGGTTTGAAGTGCTTTTTGAATATAAATGCTAGATGTAATTATTTAGGAAGTGGAACATTTTTCAATCTTTGGTTCTGGAAGGACAATTCAATTTATTCTTCGTAAAAGGAATTCGCCATTTTTCAACTATTGCTTCGTAATTTTATTTATATCTTGAAAGAGATTGAATGTTCATTCAAATTTATTCGCAGCAATTTCTGAAAGAGATTGGACGTATCACCGAAAAAGATGTGATCTTTAATTAAACGATCGCGATCCAGAACGTCATTCGAGGTTGCAAAAATCCGAACGTCAAATTGAACGTCACTGTAGAATGGTTTTGCAATCGGTAGGGCGGCTTTTTGAAAAAGATAAAGCGTTGGCCGCTGTCCGTGACAAAGGAACGGTGTTGAAGTTTCCTGTGGTGACAGTTTGTTTTGCATTGACACTTTTTCAAACATTTATTTATTTAAAATCATTTCATCGATGAACTATCAAAGTCACGTAACAAATTCTGCAGTCGTATTTGCGCCACAGATACGTTGGCATTTGCGTGACGAATGTTCTCAAATTGAAAATATATCGTCCTCATCTGTAGAAAATATTTATTCACAAATTTTGATTGCATGAGTATAAGTCCAGGGCTCAGGAGCCAATCAGCGTAAATTATTTTTCATCAAGAGTGACTTGTGCCTATTCTTTTCTTCAAGTTTTCTGTATCATATAATAGATATAATGTGATATATCATAATAATTATAACAATTTAATTATGATAACCTAATAATTATATCATAATGATCACATTATAATGATTAAACTGTTCTGTCGAATAAACGTTTTAATCAACGAAAGGATATCTGTCCAATTCTCTTGCTCTTCTCAAGTATAATTTTATATTTTGAAAATATGCTACGTTTTATTACCACTCGACTCTCCGTTTTTGCCGCTCTTTTAAACTTCTATTTTCCCTCCGCTGTATATTAAATCAGGATCTATAATTCGCCATTGACGGTGGTATTTTTACTTAAGTGGCCAATCTCTAGCCGCTTATCGTTCGACTTGATCATCCTCCAATCATCCAATTTTCGTTAGCAACAACGTTTCTACGTTTCCAGAAAGACACTTGCACAGAAGTTCTACCTATCATTTCAGCATGCATGAAACGTTTTAATTATGTCAATAACCGAGGATAATGCGGGTCTCGTTGTGCCTTCCACTTAGCACAGACTCGGAACGAAGCGTATGATCTTGGATAATTTCAATCGTGCGTGTCTCACGGCGTTAAAATGGCGCCAATCCGCTCCGGGCTGATTTCGATGGCAGTATACCCTTCTGTTCGCGAACACCAGACGAACTTGATAGGAAGATATCCGGCATACGAAATGAAGCGGTGGTACACCACCATTGAACGTTCTTTTGAAGGAGATACTTGTTCGATCGGTCGAAAATAGATATTGATTTCTATCGATTTGATATGTTCCTTCGGGTGCTCTGTTTCAAAGAGAATCTTCGATCTCGGTCCAAGAGGAATATTTTTACCCCCGATCGGCATGGGAAAGGATGTTCCCGCGGTCGACTTGCAGTCTCTCGATTTATCAAAAATGATATTTCTTCAATCTAGGTGGATAGAATATTCCTCGAGTCGTTGGAGAGGGAACGTTTTACGATTGGGCGACTTAAGTGGAATATTATCTCGTCCTGTGGAGAAATAATGCGTTTATAATCGATCCAAACAAGTGAATGATTTTTTTTTTTTATTAAAGGAATATATATGTACATATATTTTTTAAATTTCAATTTATCTAGAATATTCTTTCATCGATTTAACCCTTGTAATCAATAACTTTATTAATAATGACTTTGTAGAGAAGGAATGCGTTTGTAATCGATCCAAGCAAGTGAATGATTTTTTTTTTTTCATTAAAAAGAACTTTCATTGAAAAAAAAGTATATTTTTAATCTCAATTTATAGAATATTCTTTCATCGATTTAATCCTTGCAATCAATAACGACTTGAAAGATGTCACCGTGATATTATGTTTCTAATATGCTGCGAAGGAAAATTTATCATCATTTAGCATTTCGATGTTCAATTAACTATAAACTTTAGTTATCAAATTGAAATTGAAAGTTCGTTTTCAATAAAATGTTCCTCCAGATGTCGATCAAAAGAAACATTTGTACTATCGAATTAATATTTCATATTTATTTAACAAATATTTCTTAATCTAAAAAAGATCCTCTTATCAATCGAATCGGATCTGAAGAAGATCCTATCGATTGAAAGAAGACGTAATCTTACGATAATGTTGTTCTGCAAACGCTCAAACTGTTCTGTTTCATCGTTCATTTTTATATAACATTTTTACGAACAAGTCGTTTGTAATTACCGACTATCTCTTCGACATCGTGTTTTCCGCTCGGCTCGTTTCGAACGCAATCAGGAAATTTAATTTCGCATCCGACGAACATCGCTATTTCCAATGACTTTTCGGCTGCGTGTGAAATTTTCAAACTCGGATATTGCTTTACTGTTACGTTCTCCAAATTGGAATAGATGACGAAGATTTGATATAGATGAATGAGTCTACGATCACTGTGCAATAGAATTTTTTTATACTACTCGCGCTTCTGCAAAGTTCGAAGTAACATCTTTTGAACACAGAGTAAGTATAGAGTTTCAAGTATTGTCATATCTTCGAATAAAAAACCAAACATTTTACGAAGTAAGAGTTGGAGCAATTTCTAGTTCACTGGAGGAGAGCATAGCATCTAAATTAGGTTTTATATTCGAATAGTAGCTTGGGAATTGGTCATTGGAAAGAGGTATATACTCAACTACAGTAGGCATAACAGACGGTTAATCGTTGAACCTTCGCTTTCAGAGATTCGTATCTTTAAGTTAGTCACCTGGCCAGCAGATGTTGGCGTTGCAAGGTCTACTAACTCTCGACTAGTGTTCCCTTTGTTCTTAACGGGTTCCTTGCAAGTATTTCTATTCGAGTGAACAGGAGAATTATATTTTATGTATCTGCTTATATTGTAGACAACTTTGTATTGCTTTTTGTACTTTTGGTTGGCATAACAGCCACGGATACGATACAAGCCTCGCAAAAATTAACTTACGCATTTGTCTCATCTCTTCGATGCTTACTATTAATTTTTCATAGGATTCACTTCTTAATTATTAATAATAATATCCAGTGAATGAAACGAATCTTTGAGCTAAAAACCTATTTACTTGAAATAATTTCCTATTCCTATGAAATTTTTATAGTCGTATCTTTTAAAGAGTATTACTAATTGTAAGTAATTCGAAGTTTAATGTTCTTGAATTCGATTAATATTCGAACTAGATGCTCTCCGTAACCATCGCAAATTCCACTTCTGTAAATCATAAAAGTATGAATTTACATTGGTAGTTTACAAGCGGTGAATATAGACAGATAAGTAAGTCTAATCACGTATCTATCCCTGGATAATTTTAATTTATCGGTAAAAATCTTGACGGTGACAGGCTGTTCCTCTAAAACATCGAAAATCGCTCGCCGAGAAAGCTCCCTGGCTATAAAAGCTCTTATACCTTTCCTACAGTTATTAACATACGAGGGGTTCGTGTGCCAAGTCCATCCTCGGTCGATTCTAAGGCTGCCCGGGCATCCGAAAATCTATGTGACCATTACTGATCTCCCTTAAACTCATTTCGCCGGTGCCAGCCGTGTCTTTCTTGCCGATTTATAGCATAATACCGCTCTTACAGTACGCAGCCTGGATTTTCTGCTTCCTGATTCTTCGTAATTTCTCGATGTATTTCTGTAAGCTGCGTATTCTGTAAACAGTGGGCATTAGAATGTTCATTCGGAAATTCGAATCGAGTAGGGAATCGTTCGATTCGTTATTTGAGAACGATGATTTTACTTCGGGTCTTGCTAGCCGTGAGAAAAAATAATCTCAACAATTTGCAATAAAATTAATTTCTTCTTTATCTGTCGAGCACCNCGTAATTTCTCGATGTATTTCTGTAAGCTGCGTATTCTGTAAACAGTGGGCATTAGAATGTTCATTCGGAAATTCGAATCGAGTAGGGAATCGTTCGATTCGTTATTTGAGAACGATGATTTTACTTCGTCTTGCTAGCCGTGAGAAAAAATAATCTCAACAATTTGCAATAAAATTAATTTCTTCTTTATCTGTCGAGCACCCTTCAGAATCTAAATAGTTTCAATAAAACTAGTTGAACGTAAGCTTAATTCAGTAATTTTTAACAATACACGAGTAAATTTTAACAAACTTTTTGCTACATAAATACCAAAGGTTCAATAACAACAATATAATAACGTACGTTGATGATAACAAGCATTGTTACATAAATAAAAATCAAAAGTCTGCTTTATTGACGATGCCATTCTCTATCTACGAGGAGGAAACACGAATTCAAATACACGGATAATACTTGACAAGCTCCGTCAATGTATATACTCAACAGTCTTAAAATTCAACATACAATACCAATATTCCACCTAGCTTACGCTGCACGGTACGTTGAATGCCATTCGATAGAAAATTCACTTATCTGAACGTCCTCGGCCGGCCACGTGCGTCGTAACAAAAATCATTATTTTAAAATCCTCTTCTCTCTCTCTAAAGCGAGTGTACATGGCGTAACACGGTGTAACAGAACGAGGGGCGGGGGGAGGGAGGAGTAACGAGACACATTTCGAGACTTCAAACGGGCCATTTTCCCGTGACATAAAGTTCATCCGCCAGTTTGCCAACGTTCCGATAAGCAGCGTTTTCCTGTGATGGCACTTTCCAGTCGTCGCGTCGCGTCCGCTTGTCCCCTTGTCGTTGATGAGCCGATTCGGACTCAAAAGAACGGGTACAAATCCACATAAACGTGTCGGTTCGGTTACGACAGTCTCTGCACACCTGTGTGTCCGGACAGGTGGTGCAGGTCTGTGCAACAACATTGTTCGTAGAGAGAAACGAAGGAGAGAGAGAGAGAGAGAGAGAGAGACGTTCTCTATATATACGTATGCACATACATATATATAGAGAAAACTACGAGGCATAGAGGGGACTGTAGAAGCAACGTCGGGCTATACATAGTATATATCCCTGACGTTGTCGAAACGCGGCTTTGGCGGTCGTTTGGACGCGTTATAACGCGTAGAATCCATTCCCATCGTCGAGACGGCAGCCATTGTCGGACACGGAAGATCAAACGACGGAATTCTCCCCGGAGGTATGCGCCGCTTTAACCGGCAGGGTTGCTGGAAAGGAGATACAAACAGCCAGCTTCCTTTCACCACACTCTGCCCACCTGTCCTTGTCTCCACCTGCGATGTAAAAAGCGCATTTCTTTTCCAGGTCGATGCATTCCACTTGCGTTTCTCTCCTTTACCCCTTTCCAGCCATCGTCGTTCTCCACCATTCTCCTCTGTTCTCCTCGGATCTCTGCTGTCCCCTGCCTAGTGGGGGTAAATACACGTATATATATATATGAGCGCGTGTCGAACCGTTAGAACGTCACTTTTCTTCCTACGTTTGCGCGCTGTGCCACCCTCGAGGTGGCCGTCCCTGGTGTCAACGACGCATTCGACCCTGTTCCCGAAAAGAATAGCTGGAAAATACAGATTCTTGCGGCTACGGAGAATTTTAATTCGATCCTAGACTCGATTCTACCAGCTAGGTGGCAAGTAGCTTTGGCTATGTAGCTCGGGCGTAGGAACGTTTAATGATTTTTTCATGTGAAAGTAAAAAGAGAGCTTGAAGTACAGTTATATAAACACCTGTTACATGAATTGCTTGTCTCTTCCTTTGCGAAAATTCTCTTAATTGGAAAATTACTTGAATTTTCGTCTCCCGATTAGTTCGTACAGTGACTCTTCTCTAAAGAGAATTGTAAAAGAGCTCTATAGGGATCTAAGAATTCTAGTCCTAATTATTTAAAAAAATTTCAAGATGTAGTATTTAAAGCTAAAGTCAACACATTGACTGCCACGCGTATTGATTCTTCTCTAAAGAGAATTGTAAAAGAGCTCTATAGGGATCTAAGAATTCTAGTCCTAATTATTTAAAAAAATTTCAAGATGTAGTATTTAAAGCTAAAGTCAACACATTGACTGCCACGCGTATTGATTACAAAAAATATTTATTTTTTATAAATAAATATAGTACGTTACAACAAAACTACGATATCTATTACGATTTTGTAATATTATACAGTTATTTGTGTCATTCAAAATTTCTGTCAATAATATTGATCCTATTTTATCATTATCATTATCTCGAAATATTTATAAGACCACTGCCTAACTACCAGCGGTAATGGTCAACCTGTCAATAATTAATCGAAGACAGGAAAATATCTAGAAAGTTTGCCTGACAGCGACAGAATGCTGTAGAATGTTTGTTATATGCAATGAACTTTATCAACCGTAGAAAGGAATCGCGAACTTGCAAGTTTCGCAGTGATTACGCGTGTTGGT
>NIPQ01110529.1:0-15223 GCA_002806875.1 Lepidotrigona ventralis hoosana | reverse complement strand
TGACAGAATCAACAATTTCTTTTTTATTTTTATATTATTGTAAAAAATTGATGCAGTCTTGTCATAAGAGACACAAAAATCTTAAAATATACTTTAGAATTAGTAGATAGATTATTCGATCATTAGACAAAGTAATTATTTATTAGATATTGCTTGGAACAGATTTGTGTACCATTTATATTTGATGAAGAATGGTGAAGTTACAATCAGAATTCAAATTGAGTGAGGAAATCAAAATGCCTTTGTTGAATCTTACCTAACTTCATGGCGAAGTTATTTTCACGATTTGAATATAATTAAAGTGGTTTATTGGCGAAGTTTTAGTTTCGTACGTGAAGTTTCGCGTTGGAAAGCGCTTTCAGCGAGCATTGGAAAAGTTAAAGTGTTGTCCCTCTCGAATTTCACAGAACGTCGGTGAATCTGTGACGAGGCACCAATGATCTATGAAACCCAGTTTGAACAGCGATGATCTGAATAAAAGTAAAGACTGGGAACGTCTCGGAATGTGCGTATTTTCCGCCGGAATGTGAAGTAATTTAGGTCATTGAAAGATTCAAATTTAAATTGCGTGGAGATAGACGAGATAGATCTTTCAATAAATTAGCACATTTACGTAGCACGCGATACGTCATTAAATGTAAAGAAAGATAAAATACAATGACAATGTTGGTCAACAATTATTAAGAAGTGAGATCAGATCTAAACTTCTTCTGTTTTGTAAAAATTCCGTTATTATTTCTCAAATAAACTTAGATGAGAAATGACCTCTCGATCAATGAATTAAACTCGATCCATAGCTTTTTAAGCAATGTCGTGATTCAAGTTACTTCTTCAAATGATTAAAGAATTGATTGTATCGTCCTGTGTATTATTTCCATAAATCTAGTCACAAACATTGAAACACTTGATTCTTTCTCACATTTACGCTAACTAAATATATAGTTATTACTAACACCTAACAGTCACTAGCGATGGAAAAACTACTAAATAAATTTACTTGCTAGTAACAAGCATTTATTTGTAATAACGTATTTGGTTACTAAATACTTTACTAGAAAATACTCGCGTTTTAACAGAATTCTACCATTTCTCGTCCGCTCTCACGGTCGAATACTTATCATCCACGAGCCTGTTCGAGTTTTCCCATTCTCCGTTATCACTCGCACGTCGCGCGAGGGGACTTGAAAAATAGAAAGGAAGAAGCAGCAGGCACGGCGCGTTATCTAAATGCACGTTGGCGCGGATATGTATTCGGTTCGGGAGATCAGCGGACGATTTAGAAGCTTCACGCAGCGCCCCGATGACCGGATGTTGTCGATACCGTAATGTTCGGGTGCCGGGCGAGCCGGAAGCCGGCTCCACGTGTGCCACAGAGAAACGCGCAAGAAACGTGGAGAACGAAACGAGGTGGAGGTGGAAGAAGGGATATAAGGAGACTGGCAGTCACGGTACAGTTGAGACTTTCCTAACGAACGACTCAATAAATCAATCACGTAAAAGAAACTTATGCGCATATGACACCCCTTAGCCAAACGTCGATTAATTTTCGCAAGCAGGCTGCGTTTTTACTCGCGGTAGTACAATTCTTAACACTGGAATTAGAATCAGGCCAGATTAAAGTACAAAATTTCCATNGGACATCGAATTCGAAAAAAAAAAAAAAATAGAGAGACTTTATAGTATTATACGTATAAAGTATGCGAGTTTTCATTTATAAAATTTTACGAAAAATTATTTAAATTCTTTAAAAATACACTGTTGTTACGTCTGTTGTAAAGTTGTAATATATAAATTGGGCATTTTGATCATTTTGGTCGAAATAACTGCAAATGATGTTTGTTTGACTTTGTAGGTGGACGAACTATCGAGTTATTTATTACATTCTCTGTTGCCTTCCGTATATTTGTGTGAGGACTGACGCGTAAGCATCTTAGAAGATTATTCTTCATGACCTCTCAATTTCATCGTACTGATTCATTAGCAGCGTTCAACCAGCCGAAATACCAGTGTTTCACTTCTACAATTTTACACGTATAAAAAGGATGGCGTGACAATTGTGAATTTTAGGTGACAAAGTTTGGAAATCAAACACCGATATCAATAATCACTGTCAAGTGACGACGTAGAATCATCCAATTTTCAAAACTACGTGTGAAAATGCTGAAATACGAAATCTCGACGTTCTAGATGGACTGTAGATGTGTACATGAAAATATTAAATCTCAAGAGCTTTTGCCAATTCCGCGTAACCCAATGATACTATTCAACCTCTTCCTCTTGCATCTGCAACGATGCAACGATTACGTTCGCGACTCTAAGCGAGGAAGGCACGTAGAATGCAGAATGATCGCCGTCGTTGGCGAAATGGATTTTCCAAGGTCACGATCGGGACCATCTCGCGGGGGCCATTTCCCCGACGAGAAAGCTCGATGAAGCGTGGCGTGGCCGGTTATGATGGCGGCGGCGGCGGCGATCACGATCTCACCGCATCTAAAATCACCCGGCGGTCCTCGTGATTGTATTAATTCACTTGACAGAATACAGAATACGGGACGCAGGGTGTATACAGATGCGGCAGCGCGCCGGTGTTGGATGTGGATGTATTGTCTTCTCGGCTCCTTTCTCGCATTAGCATAAGAATTCAGCGTGTGCATGATCCGCGTATCAATCGGCGTCCCGGTGAATCAAGACTTAAATCTTGCACCATGATCACCCCGTCGACGCACGAATGTTGAAATATCGTCGATCGAATCGATTGGAAAACGAAAAGAGGGGACACGCCGGACTGTGTTACACCCAACCGTGATCTGTCTTTCGAATATGCGTGAATATTCCATCTCTTTCTCTCGGTAGCGCTTAATATGGCGCAAGTTTGATCGTATTTTTTTTTTTTGTTTATTTTCGAGGCTTGATTGTTATTGGTGTTTTTACTAACTTTGGAGAACGAAATCAAATTTGTTATTTATTTTTATGAAATGAAAGTATGTTTTATTGTGGATCTATCAGTGAGATTTATCAGACTCAATTTTCTACGTATCCAGGAGCGAAGTTTTATTACAATTTCCTTCTATATCACCGTTTAAGCATTATGCATTAGTTGTATATTTTTCACTTTGCATTTCACATACAAATTCACTGACAACAATGGACGGAGAAATTGAAGATTCCTCTGTTGCGAGACATATTGGAGAAATTTGTGACTTAGTATTTATTTGTCGTTTCTCGCGTACTATGAGAGAAGATTCGTTTATGAGAATTTTTAGAACACGTCTGAAGTGTCTCAATGAATGCCAAACTAGAGTACTCAAGTCATCTACAGAAGATCAATTTTCAGAATGAAGTTATATCAATCCAGAATGAAATTCTCCTTTAGAGATCATTTTTATCTTTAATATCCTTTTGTCATGTATTATTCTATGTCCAACAGCTCTTTGCAACAGAATGCAAAATTGCAAGTATGTTCTGTACCAGTTTCATTTTGGCATCTCATCTTTCGAGGCGAAATTTCCGAAATTTATATCGAGTCAGCCGCAGAATATCAAGTCGAGTATCTTTCTCGTGCTCGAATCTGTGCGCACAGTTATGAAGATAAATCGTCGAAGACAAACGTCGTCGAAACACGACGAAGCTGCACGTTCTACGACGTCCTAACCGGAATCACGTAAAATCACGATAAATCAAAATGCTTCGATTTCGCATATTTTAGTCAGAAGAAAAAAAAAACCACCCTTATTCCTTCTTACCAAATTATCGTTTTTTCAATTCACAGGAAGATTGAATCTCTCCGTTAGTATCGTATACTGTAACATTCAGCTGTCGATTTTAGGTCTTCCAACATTATTAATAATAAAAGATTCTGGTTGAGAGAGATTTAAAAAAAGATTCCCAACGTTGGCTTCTAACATTAGGTTAGAGAAAATTAAAGAAAAATCGATGTGAAAAGCGTGGAGAGGATGCTTCGCGTGGTGCGATCAGTTGTTCGGCGATCGTTCAAAATGGAAGGTTCGATGGAGAGTAATGGTGGTAGAACGAGCAGAAAAGGAGGAAAGCTTGGCCGTTTTCTCTTGCAACGAGGAAGACTGAAAAGGCGGGACAGCGGCGCGGATGTGCAACACGGTCAACTGAAAGGATCGACGATCCATCCAGTGGCTCCAGTCCCAAGAACAGAAATTGTTACGTGCCCGCTCCGTCGTCGTGATTCGAATGCTCATGCGTATCGACCGCGGTCATCCAACGACGAGAGGAGAGACAAGAGAGTTCCGTGGCGTGGCTCGAGCTGGAGAGCTTTCTTCGACGCGTGTACACACGCGTCCCGGTCTTCCAGGTGAAACACACACGTACAGGGTGTCCCACAATCAGTCACGCAGGCCAGAAACAGAATCTTCTTCTTCTTCTTCGCGTGCGAGTACAAGTTCCTGTTTGCTTTGGGTAATTCATTTACTCAACTCCAAGCGATCATCTATCTAAAATTTCTTTCGATTTCACGCAACTTTAAACTTATTGGACTGGAAAGATTCTGCCAGTTCAGCGTGGCTAAAATGTTAAATGTAATGCTCAAATACAAATAGGTAGGTTTTTGAGGCACGTGTTGCATGGCTTTATACAACTGATTGATAAAAAAATAATTTATCTCCAAATCATCTTCAAGCGTGTATACCATGTGTATATATACCTGTGAAATCTCCGCAATGACTGTAAATTTCGTTATCTGGAATACCCGAGAGTATATGAGAGTTAAAAATTCTACTCCGCATTTTTTCTTTTTTTCTTCTTTCTTTCGTTTTAAAGTCCAGATAATCTCGATTACGGGACACCCTGTATCGGTACACGGATACAGACGATTGTTATGCCGTGTGGTAGTCTGGCGGGACGATGAAATCCGTGCTGGTAGAGAGCGCGTGCACACGAACTCGAGCTCGTCAAAGGCGATTGTCCGTCCACGCGGAAGCAGAGCCACCGCTTCACGAGCATCTATCCCTCGATCGGCCTCTCACTCGCAGAACACGTACACCTCGTGTCCCCGTACACGTTCCTTAGCCTCTTCTCGTATGCCGGTATTTTGGCGGCGGTGCGTGGATGTGCCAGTTACCTCCGCCTCACGCCGCTCTGCAACGTCCAAATTATCGAATAGGAGAGCCAGTGCCCGCACCATGCTTTCGCCACCGAACATTCCAGCTCGGAGCCTCGTCTCGATTTCCGATCGACGACACCTTCGCCCGGTGAAATGCTGAATCGTGATCGATTCTTCACTGGAAGCTGATCGCTGGACTAGATTCAGATGATTTCGGTCAACGACTCTGTCCTTTCCCATGCTTCTGCTATAATAGTTTGGTAAATTTTATATATATATATATATTTCGGTTATCACTTTGATAGTCTTTTGATAAAGGATTTTCTTCAGCAGAAAGAAGTTTCTTTCACAAAATTTTCCCGATGCTTTTGACAGTTTTTTTTTTTTGATAAAAGATTTATTATAATATTTTGGTGAAGGATAATCTTCGTGATGTTCTTTAGTAGAATATTCATCAGATGAATTCTGGAAAGTTCATTTGGCAATTTTTCCAATAATTCTCCGATCAAACGATAGGTGGATAGTATCTCTATCTTTCCTCTCGATTCCGTAGATAATTAACGAACGACGAGAAATCGAATTAACATAATACATAGTTAACGAACGACTGAATTAACATTTTTCTTTCCACATGTCGAGAAACGAGTCGTCGATTCACCGTGTCTCTTCTCTCTTCAAATCTTCTCATAGAAACGAGGAGTCGGGACAATTCAAAGCAAGGTCGATCAAGAAGAAGAAAAAGAATCATCGATAAATACGATTTCTAAGCCGGTTAATTACGCTTCCAACCGGTATCGTTCAGGTTCTATTTTAAGCGCAACTCGTATCTCGGGTAACGTTACGCGAGCTGGATAAGGCTATTGAATACCGATAATTGAATTCCAATTTTGCGTTTCCAGTGTACGCGTAACACACACCCTCTCCCCCATTCGCAGATATAAATAATTAGACTTTGAGAATCTTTATCCTTTGGGAAATCATAGATCGAGATAGATAGAGACTTAAATAATTATCCCGTTGTGCTTGAAATGTTGGATAAAGATTTGAAAGAATTTACTGCACTCGAGAAATATCTCTTCGGGAAAATGAAGTGAAGAAGAATCGAAATTAATTACTGACAAATGAAACGAATGGAAAGATTCGAGTCTCTAATGGAGAATTCGATGACAAAAGGGTTAAGCTTCAATTTCCACGACAAGGACAAACGCGATGACTCGTCCGATCGGCAAGGCCAATCGTTAAAAATTTCCAGAAGGTGTCCACGAGGCAGAGTGCTCGCGACCAACATCCTCTTCTGCGGTCATACGTCGTCGTAGTCGTCGTGTGCGGCACGAAGATCCGCTCATTGTTTCTCTAATGCATATTGACTATTAACAGCGAATCCGCTTTCCCTTATACGCGAGGATATGACTACGTCACGTCCTTATTCGACCGGGCATCGTCTCGATCGGCCACGCTCATCTTCCATCTCGGCAGCCATATTCGGCTTTCCCACCCACTGTACAATGCTAGTCGCATTCATAAATCATATTCCTTAACTGACCAACCGATCAATCGAATTCGAAACAATCTGTGTATGCTCGTTTTTATTGTGCACGCGTAGTTTCACGGCTCATATTCCTGTCGAGAGGTAATCATCGACTTGCGACGTAGCAGCTGGATCGATATCTTTATTAATTTTTACAATACAAATTGTTGTACTCAAAGAGAAGATTTTTCACGTTTTTTTTTTTTTCTATTTTATCTTGATAGCCATTATCAGACGTAAATGAAAGCTATTATAGAGAAAATCATTCGCAAAGAGAGCTTCGAGAATGCACCGCTTTCCAAATATTTTTCACCATTTGAAAAAACTGAATTTACAAATATTCCTTGCTGAAGTGAGGAATGATAGTCGATACTAAACGACTGTTTTTCAGCTGAATCACTCGAGTGGATGACACATTATCGTTACCTAGTGATTCATCTCAGGTACACCCGCAGTCTAACTAATTCACTCCAAGTGGTGTCTCCTCCAATTAAACGTCGCAAATTCCCCACCGAAACAAACAATGACTTCACTCGAAATCGGGGACCAAATCAACCGCAAGAAGAAATACATCCACGCATAGAGAAGACTAAGAGGAATTGGACGTCGAAATTTCACGCGACTCGAGTATTAATTAACCCCTCCATAACTGGATTCTGCTTACGGAGAACAAAAACTGTGCTTCATTACGATTTTTTTTATGCTGTCCTTTATTTCTGGTGCTAACAATAACGATAAGAATTAATCTAATGGAAGATATATTTATTTAAAAAGAATAAAATTCTTCGATCTTTCAACTCTGTTGGGTACTTCACAAGGTAACTGTTATATAAATATAATACTAATGATTTTATAATTTAAATAATAATAATTTAATATTTACTTTTCAATGGTTTCAATTTTAATAATTTCAATTCTAATTTTTAGTTTTTTTAGTTTCTAATATTAAGAAGACTCGCCTGTTTTGTCTTTACTCTCAATTTTCTCGAATCAAAGATTTCTTTATAATCAAATAACTCACACATGTAAATATATAAAATAAATATATATATATGCATAAAACTATTCTCAGCTTCTGCATTATATGTACAGATCTTTTCTCATAATCAGATCTACCCTGAATTCAAATCGAACGATAAGCGAGTGGAACAAGGTTTACAAAACATGTATTAAATAACCAGCCAACAAACAACTCTGATGAATCTGAATCTTATCATTGTTTAGTCACTTTTACACGTGTCAACTTATCATCTCTCTGATAAAAGCAACATACTTCAAATAAAGGGCTCTAGCTTATGAGACAAATGAACTTTTCTCAAGGAACGATGATTGCGTGAAAAGTTTCTATAAGTAAACAATAACAACGCGTTGAAGTTGAACGAACAGGTTTCGGTTTCTACTTGAATCGAGAAGTTTAATAGAAACTTTAACAATTATTCACTAAAACAGAAGTGTGTAAGTTTTCAATCTAGAATAAATTTTATTCTACGAATTTTTATTACGGAAACTGCAAATATTTCATTGTCCAAATATTTGCTTCAAAGCTTCTAAACTATTGCTACAAAAACTTTTTATTCTAAAATTTCCAAACGTTTTTACTCCAAAAACTTTCACTCTACGTAAAATTTTACTTTCACTCCGAGACACTCTGGCTATTTTGCTATCGCAGAAGTAGGAAGCTGAGCAGAAGAGAGAAAATAGAAGGAAAGGAACAAGAGTGTAGAAAAACGACATCGCAGACGTGAAGAATAAAAGATGCAACCGAGAGAGTCGAAGGTAGACAGAAAAAAAAAAGGAGAGACAAGGAGATAATTGTCGAAAGGAGGAGACGTTGGGAATGGAATTATCGAGAGGGCGGAGAGACAGAAACAGAGAAAGAGAGAGAGAGAGAAAGAAAGGAAGAAAGGGAAGAGAAAAGCGAGGAGAGGGGCAGATTTATCGGCAGAAAGGGGAGAAAATGGAGAACGCGAGGAGACAGTACGGAGAAATCGAAGAGATGAAGGGACTGGGAGACGTTCTTGGTAACGGAGCCGCGGAGAAACGAAATTTGAAACGATAAATCTTGCACGAGGGAGATAAAGGCAAACGAAAGGGGAAACCGTGAGAATGTCCGAGGAAAAAAGATGTAAAGAAACTGTGGACAGTATTGCAAAAGAAGGAAATACACGGAATATTGATAAATTACAAAATGAAGAAAATCATCGGACCAAAAAAGAGTGAAAAAAGGATACGAAATTTTGCTGCAAGAAGGTAAACTGAAACGATGTTACAAAAGTACAAACTTTGAATTTCATCAATTCAGAATTAATTCTCCATCTACTAGACGTGTTTTACAGATTTCATCATAGCAAATGATCATCGATTCGAAACTCTTGGAATGAAGTGGAGAAAATCCTCAGAATACGATAGCTATAATTACATCAAATATTCATTTGCCCTTTAACCTGTAAGAGATGAATGGAATTCTGTTTAGAAACGATCACACCTTCAGCGGTAGAAACAGCTGAAATCTAGTTTATATATTATATATACATAAAGGATTGAACCTCGAGAGAATACGATATATCGAGCAATAATACAGAGATACGTTACGAAAATAGCAAAGTCGGTGAGACTTCTCCGTAACAATGTGTAAAAATAACAGTAGAAAGCAATCGTCTCGATCGTTAAAGGGGCAAAGGAACGGAAGACGACGAAGAGAGGGAGGAAGAGAGAACGGCGACGAACAGGGCGGATTTCGAATGCGTCGCACGGATCGCTACGAAATCTCGGATTCTATTAACGGAGAAATTATAACGGATTGACGGACGCAAGGAATGGATGCATGGAACATGGAATGGATGGACAGAGTCGCCTCGTTGTCCCGCGAAAGATTTCTCTTGAATCGTAAATACCGATCAGACGCTTTGGGCCTTACTTACGTTGCATGTTAAACCACTTCCCGGTGCATTCACAAATTGTATCGTCGCGATAGAACAAAGAGACAGTGCTCTTGCGCAAGATGAATAAAGAGATTTTAGAAGAGATTATCATCTGCGACTGGTTTAAATCCTAAATACACACACTCTCTAACACTATATACTACAGACTATGGATATGTATGTATAATAAATGTATTAAAAACTGTTAAAAAAAAATTTATAAAATAAATGTATTAAAAACAGCTCAGATTAAATATCTCTTGGCAAGTACTACAAACTTTGTGTAATAAAAGTAGTACAATAAATATGAATTATAAATTATATACAATAAATAGGCCGTGTATAATATAAATTATATAATATAATATATAATATACAATTATATTATATTATATAATATAATTATATATTAATTTATTTTATTAATTATTATATAATATAAATTATATAAATAATTTTATAAAGACTCTGTTAATACATTGATATATTATATTACATATTGTATCATTGATTAGTGTATTACAATAGCCTTTGATCTATGATCTGTGGATTCTATATTCTTTATTGCAATTTTTAATTTCACTTTGTAATATCTTGTTATTATTGGAATTCATATCGTTTATATTAGTGTCTTGATTTGCACACATGTTCACATATATCTGTATCGCGTGCATTCTTTCAAAGATACGTTTGGATTAATCAAAATGACTGTTGAATTTTTACAAATTTTTTTGAAAGCATCGAAAGTCATTTTAATTAAGCGTAAAGCAATTATTATTAGAAGAACTTCGACTCACCATTTCGCAGCGTGTGCGTTGATGTTTCTGCCGACTTTCTTTCGCCTCTCGTCCTGTTAAAACATTATTAGAAATTAATTGTCAAGACATTGGTACAACCTATTATTATGAAAATATCATTACACATTGCATGATCTAAGAGAAATGACCAATCAATCAGCTTTTACGACGAACGAGAAAAAGTTGAAAAACGCGCAGACTTTTGACAAACATGAAATCAGTAATTTGGCGTGCCGAACAACGATAAATTTGAAGAGCAGACTTTATTCTGTTGGGAAATGAAAAATTGTTCAACGTGCGTGTATTACACAATTGTTAACTACGATTCTCTACAAATTGAAAGATATGAAGAAAACTATTTCTCTTTCATATCGTTTCCTTCCCTAGGCTCACAGAATCATGTGTTTGGTTAATTTGTAATCGGAAACTATCTTTGATAATAAAACGAACAAATCTTTGACATTATCCCGAAATTAACGAAAACAGCCATATTGATCTCTCCGTACAAGATATGATTGGGACACCTTTAAAAATCAACTCGCGATCAATCGCGAAGGAATTTTGACAATAATAAATTCCATCTGGATTTACAAATGATCAATTTAGGTTAAAATATACTAAATGATCGTTTCACGAGGTGTGAAGTTTATAGAAAATAATCTCGCGTATAGGAACAGCTCGTTTCCATTCGCAATGTACGAGCAAAAAAATTTTGGATTCTCGAGAAAGAACTATCATAGTTACGATAATAGAAACATCAATCCAGATGGTAATTGTAAAATGGATGCTAGCAAAAATGGTAATTATAAAATGAATGGTAACAAAAAATTTTTCTATTAGAAATCACTACAGTTCATAAGCATCCGGATGTTACTTACATATGCGAATATATAAAGGACAAATTTTATTTTGCAACGTTACGCAACGGCCGGAAAGATGTAAAAAGCACGTCCAATATTCATTTTTTTACGACCGACGACGAGCTAATTTACAATAATTTTTACAACGACTTTGGCCCCTTAAACCTCGCTTGTTTGTACAAGTAAGAATTTCAAATACATTTCTACTTCTAAATAATAATACCTGTTTAGCTTTGTCTGCAATATTTTCAATTACACAAGTTGTATAATTAAATAAATATAATTTATATAATTAAAATAAATATAATTTATATAATTAAAATTGTATAATTAATTGTATAATTACATGTTGTATAATTAAAATTGTATAATTAAATAAATCGATCAAAGCTTGCCAAATCAATTATACAAAAAAAATATTTGTAACGAGACTAAAAACATTCTGATCACTATTAAATTATAATATTAATCTGTAGATATTGTTGCAAGATAAATAAGAAACTTGAGAGCCCAGGTAATGAGCATAGGCAAATCGTTCACTATACTTTGCAACGAGACCACAAAAGAGCGAATGCTGCGTATTTGATTGCCTCTTACGCGGTGCTGTACTTGAACAAAAGTCCAAAAGAAGCTTACAACATTCTTTTCATGGGAGGTGAAATTCCTATAAAATCGTTCCGAGATGCCTCTATGGGATCAGCCATTTACAGTATTCATTTGTTAGGTAATAACATTTGTAGAAATTAGAAGCTGAAAAATGTATTCTATCGAAATCGTTCTTGTATAATCAATTTGATGAGAGCAGATTGCTTGAACGCGCTTAAGAAAGCAGCTTCTTTCGGTTTCTTTGACTTTGGCGATTTTGACGTGTTCGAGTATGAAAAGTACGAAGACATGAGAAACGGCGGCTTGAACTGGATGGTGCCACAAAAATTCCTGGCTTTTGTTGGTCCAAGCACAGAACCAGGCACTCCTTATCATCCGCCCGAGTGTTACATTGATTATTTTTTAAAAAACCAAGTCACAGCCGTGGTTAGATTGAATAAGAAAGTATACGATGCATCGAGGTAAAAATTCAATTTACTATCTATTATTAATAGTCCCTATGAGACTATTTAATTATAGAAAAAAATATATCATTTATTGCAAATATTGATTAATTTATAATCTTTCAAACTTATTGCTCCACTGATACACAAGGAACAACACTTTTTCAAAGTTATACTGTTGACATAATTTTCATAGTTTTAAGTTTAAAATGAAATTAAAATGATGCTTTGGAAATAGATTCGTTGAGGTAGGAATCACGCATTACGATATGTTCATGCCAGACGGCACGGTACCACCGAGAAGAATACTGAATGAATTTTTACAACTAAGCGAAAATACCAGTGGGCCAATAGCAGTTCATTGCAAAGTTATTCGAAGCTCTTTAAACAACATTCTAATCTGTCTCCACTTTACATTTTCATTTTCTATATAAACAACATATTTCCATTCAGGCTGGACTGGGAAGAACAGGTTCATTGATCGCTGCTTATTTAATAAAGCATTATAAAATGACGGCGAGAGAAGCTATTGCTTGGATAAGAATTTGCAGGCCTGGTTCAGTTATTGGACATCAACAAGCCTGGTTGGAAAATATAGAAAAAAATTTATTAAATGCTGGTCAACAATACAAGTAATTCATATTTCCCTTCATACGTATAAATAATATTAAAATATTCCTTTTTTTTTATCGTTAATTTCTAGTAAAAAAAATAAGGAAGAAATATTTACCTGTTTCGTGATCATGTGTCTATTTCGCAGACTGAAGTATTATGGAGATGGCGATGTGATATTGCATCACAAACGCGGAATATACTCAATCGTGGACAAGCAGGAAAGAAAATTACACTACACATCCAACGAAGGATGCACAGGTAAGTCTTTATCTCTATATTTAAAATCCACCAATAAATATATGAGAAAAGGATATATAGTATTTATTTAAAGCTATTTATTATAGGCTAACAAAAATTTTACCTATGGAAAATATGACTTCCACTTCATTCTTCATGTCAAAAAGCTTGCATTTCTGCTTCGATGAGAAAGTATTGATCTGAAAAAAGAAAATAATTATAGAAAAAAATGTTTAAAAAAAAATGTTGATTTGAAATTAGAGTTACAATTATATAATGTAATATTTTATTGTTTCAGAGCCTAATAAGTGTAATAATATGTCGACCGAGAAAAAAGGCAAAACGAAATTTACAAGAATTTTAGGTACTTACCGACAATTAGTAATTTTTTACTTCTTTATTTCTTAATTTCAAAGAAATATTAATAAATTTTTCTTTTTTATATATGTACATACATATAGAACATAATATATAGTATATTGTATTATATTACTGTATTATATATATACACATAAATAGTATACATAGTACTATATATATAGAAAGAGAGAGAGAGAGAGGACACTCTATTGTTGAGAAGTATTATATATATATATAAAATATATAAAATATATATAAAATATATAGTATATTGTATTATATTACTGTATTATATATGTACACATAAATAGTATACATAGTACTATATATATATATATATATATATATATACATACATATATATATATATATATATGTATATATATATATATATATAGAGAGAGAGAGGACACTCTATTGTTGAGAGGTATTATATATATATAAAATATATTTCGTAACAATAGAAAGTCTTTTTTTTTAATCAAAAATTATATTCTTAAATCAATCTTCTATAATAATATCAAAATTAAAGTAAATCTTTAATACTGAACATGGCCACAATGACCTTGAAAGGCTACCATATGATATTTTGCTTTTTTACATTACAAAAATTATTAAATTATATTGTTATACATAAATACATACCATTATGCAGGTAATGGTTCGAATCTTCATGTTGGAAAAGACTGTTAATATTATTGTAAACCTAAAATTATGAAAAAATTCAAGAGTACATCGAAACGTGTATAACGGAACAGTCGCGCGCCGAAACTACGTTAAAAGTATGCGCACGCATCTCAATATCGATTGCTAATTCAGATTCTCAATATCGATGCTATTCAGATTCATTAACATCTAGAAATATTCAACTATTATCTAATAATAATTATCTAATTAGAACAAAATATTCCTTCAAATTAAAACAACAAACTAGTAGAAAATTTATTCTTATATAAAATCTTAACGTAAGAAAATATTGATTTCTTATTAATTAATCGATATTTCACCTGCATCGATAGCTGCGCGCGCAGCTAATACAGATGGAAATTTAATAATAAATTAAAATTAACGTAAAATATCATTACTTATGACAACTAATGATTCAAAAATGCAACAAAATATGATTGGAATGTATTCCAGCAAATATTTTGTATTCAAATTTAAATTATCAATAAAACAATTCAAATTCATCCATTTTCCCGCTATATATATATATATATATATATATATATATATATATATATACATACTGTACCGAAAATTCTGCACGTACATCTAATTTCAGTTAGTTCAATTTAGAATTTCTAACTATGAGGGTGATAGTGTTCATCTTGTGTAATTTTCTTATTATATATCGCCGCTATGATAGAACTAAAATGTAAGTCATCGTAAACATTTTGGTTATATTTATAAAAAAATATAAAACTTTAAAAATGAGAAAGAATTTAGACTATATAACTACACCATGGAATAAATATTGTACATATATTGTAACACAATTTTTTATCTTTGCTTATTCATAGGAAAATTAAGAAATTTCCGTGGATCAAACGATTCAGAACGAGCTCCACAGAAATACAGAGTTACAGATCCGTATATCATGACACAAGGAGATAGGCTAAATGAAATCAAAATGAACAGATTCAAATCATCTGGAAATCCAGAGTCGCGGCAAAAGAATTGCATCTCTTATGGACTGGACGCTTTGAAAAACGCACGTCGAAGAAAATAAGTAAGTAAATATTTAAAAAAAAAAAAAAAAAAAAAAAAAAAAAAAATTTTTTT
>NIPQ01110512.1:0-14838 GCA_002806875.1 Lepidotrigona ventralis hoosana | reverse complement strand
CGAGCAACGGAAATGCAACACGAGAGTGTATCGCGAATCGTATGGCTCTTGCATGTAACGTTGCAGATCAATTTTGCGAACAGTGAACAGGGTCTCTCTCTCTCGATGTGGAGTACGAAATAACGACGGATCGACGGCTGACACGTTCTCTACCGTGCGTTATACCTGACCGTGGGCATAATAACGCCGAAATCAAAACCGACTACGCGCGCACACACGTCGAGCCATATTGTTCCCTGCATCTGTCGTGTGCACGACGCAGGGGGTTGTCATTCGCAACGAACACGTTCGACGAAAACTCTGTATCGCCGGCATTCGACTCGCCTTTGCCCGGGTACAATGGGAATTTTTCGCCATGGCATAAATGTTTCTGTCTCCTCTTCTTTTTCCCCTCTGTCGGTCTAGCTCTCTCCTTTCCTCTCTCTACCTTTTTTTTTTTCATTTATTTCCCGTTTTAATTAATACCCCGGGAAACGAGGCAGGTCGGCACAGAAGCGGGGGTAGAAAGGATTTTCGTCAGTTTTTATGTATAACTTGCGATGAACATTCACGTTTGAAATGATACCGAAAATGAACAGAGTTGAGTTTTCTATTGTTTTCTCGAAAAACCGTTCTCTTTTTCTNTTTTGCTTTTTTTTTTTTTTTTTTTTTTTTCGTAACCATGGAGAATATCTGGGGAAAAAAGTTTAAAATTCACGACGCTCTATTTTTCGTTATAATTTTGCCGGCAAAATGTAAACATTGGTATGAAAAGCAAAAAAGAAAGTTTGAAGAATTGCGAGTTTCATTGAAAAAGATATGTCCCGGCGAGATTGTCGTTTTTCGGAAGGATTAAAATAGGAAGCAATTATGCACGGAAGAATATTGCGAGGACGTAATAAAAACACCATCTAACTCCGCGTTTGTCCATACCAGGAGAAAAGGAAATTTGTTTTACGCGAATCCAACCAGAATTTCAAAGTGTCGAGAGAATCCAGCTACGTCATACTTGGCTCGAGTCTTCATGTAAAATAGATCCATGAAACCCGGAAACATTTTGCGTGGATGAGATTTATACAATTCCGAAGATGTCCTCGCAGCGTGCATTTATCACGTGTACTTGAAGCTTCTGACTTGTCACAAATATGTTGAGCCGTGCAGCTTTTACTATCGTAAACTTTATGAATTTGTTATCAAACAGTCTCCATTTCAAGACAGTGTATTTTTTGAGCTGTGTAAAGAAATTTATTTTATTTAAACTTTTGCGAAAAATTAAATTCCAATAGAAATTTGTCTTATCCATCGAAAATTATAACGAGTACTCTATTCAAGATATTTTATATTCCTTGCATATTTATGCCTTTTGCATAAAAATATTAATATATTCTTTTATTACACAAGATATCAAATTACATTTATAATATAATTATGTATAATTTTTTTCTAATTTTAGATAAAATAATTATAAAAATAATTATAGTAATTATAGTAACATTCTTGGGATTGTTTTTCATTCTTAAAAATTTCAAACATTCGTACTATATTCGGTCTGAATCGGATGACATCCTTTTTAGTCGAAATAATAGTTAGATGTGGGAGTTAGTTTTACTTCTAGCTGAAATGTTTACTATACGCAATTCGACATAATGATGCAGTCTCTCAACCCCTACTGAGTTCTCGAAGTGGCCAAATCTTTGGCACAGGAATGAGGGCTTTAATACATATATATAGAATAGGCTGGATTTGTTTAAGGAGCAAACGGGTGTCGCACCCTCGTCGAAGTTCTCTGTTTAAGAGAATTTCGTTATTTAAATTCATCAAAATATACCATACATACCATAGTTTATATTATATTCAATCTGAAAAAATATATACATATAGTAAAACGAAGATTCTTCTTCTTCTTTTTCTGCGTTTGTATCGAATAGATTAAATTGCTAAATTACGTAGAAGGGAGTCGAATTCACTTCTAGACGATTGCATTCGATAAATTCCGCGCGGTAAGTTTCCTATTTGTGACAAAATAAATACAGAATCTTTCTAGGTCGAGCACTCTCGGTCGTAAATGGTTTGTTCGATGGGAAAGCCTTTCGAATTTTGGGCAGTTGGGCAATATAACTGACGACATTTATCTTATCGTGAGATTTTAGAACAACGCTAGTGAAATATGAAACTGTCTTAATCGTACTATAATGTCAATACTACACGTTACATATAAAGAAGCGATAGAAATTGTTAACAATCAAGACCGTTTGCAATTTATTAAATTAACACGATAGAAATTCAATCGAAACTTCTTTCAACTGAACTTCTACAACCATCAATCCTTTGGCTTATAGAAAAATCCCTGCAATTATACCATGACCCATCTCCGTACTTGCTCGTTCATCGTTCTCGCGGAAACAACAACAATAAGACCGAGGCTTCCCGCGAATGGCTAGTATCGGCAGATAGACGAGATTATTTCCGCGAAGGCAAAAGAAAAAGTACGTGTCGAAGACCCCGGAAGGAGCGATTCTACGTGCGCGCGACTGGAAAAAGGATCTTTCGCGTACGCCCACGTAGAACGGTACAAACCTCCATCCACATCTAGCGGGATCCAGCGTATACGAGGACACGACGAGAAACCGGGCGTTCGTTTAACACCTATAGATCGACCTGGTGAGGACAGAGAAAGAGAGAGAGAGAGAGAGTGGAAAGCAGAGGGATGACGGGGGTGAAAGAGCAAGAGAGAGGCGCAGAAACGGTTCTCTGTTCGGGGGTGGTTTTCGGTGTGCGAGGGGCTGGTCCGACCGATGGAAAGTCCTGAGGGATGAGGGAGGAGGTTGCCAAGGCAACGCTCTGCCAGCCTCGGCTTACTTTAGCTCTGCTCGTGCACTCGGATCAATACAGCATCACTGTGAGTTCCCGGACCAAACACACCCCCTCGACGTCCGCCCCTCTCACACTACCTTCTCCCCTTCTTCTATCTCCTTCTCTTCGTTCGTCTCGTGTCACGCTGCTCCCTCGAGCTTCTCCCTCTCGCCAACGATTCTCCTTCTTCTCTCTCGCTTCGTTTCTCGATTACCCTCCGGCTCTTTTCCTCTTTGTTTCATCGTCTGCTCGTTCCTCGTTCAACCTATCCCCAGCTTCGCTCCCTCCTCTCTTTCCTTCTCTTTTATTCGCTGAATGTACGCACTCTCTCTCTCTCTCTCTCTCTCTCGGGGCTTATGTGGCTCGCCCTGCTCTCGTTTTATCTTCGTCTCAGCTTCACCGTAGTCTATTTCGTCGTCTCTCTCGTCCATCAGCCAAGTTGCCTCTGTCCGGCCGTAGGCTCTCGGTGCAGTGATCGCAAAAATTATCGCGCCGTTTTCGGTAGGTCATCTACGGAAACAATCAAGAGAGCTCGGTGTAATGACGAGACGCGGTTAATTAGAGATTTACCGACGGAAAAAAAAAAAACTCGCGATCTCAGACGAGTTTCTTTTTGTCGGCTCGTCGGTTTAGAATCTCCCTGTATAGAAACGATGTATGGATTTTCATTTCTTTTTTATCATTTCCTCGATATTACATCGGCGGAAATTATAAATATCTTGACCTTAACTGGTTTCATTCACTGCTCCCATCATCGTATGCATTCTTTTTTTTTTTTTCTTGTCGATTGCAGCACAATGTTAATTTTCCGATTCTTTTTATAAGTATCTGTATGTTGCATGAGCAAGATAATCTTCGTATCACGATTGTCTAATTTCCCAGATCAGTCGACTTAACGTTTCTTCCGACATTTACAAAATATTTTAAAAAATCCACCGACAACAAGTGCGTAAACCATTTTTTCCTCCCCTCAGCTGGCACAGAGTGATATTCGATGTGGCGTTATCGAGAAAGCCGGGTCGAATTTCGACAAATATCATCGAGAACAACGTTCGAATCCTGTCCATGTCGGAGAGAATATCTTTTCTCGTGACAACGACGTGCAAGTAGACCCACCTAAATTACTGCTCACCCAGTAATCGAAACGAAATTCCTGACCACGATTTTCGAATGCCAATGTTCGAGATGGAAGCAACCCCTGGATACGTACACCCGAATTTAAACGATCGATATAAAGCGTCATCTGCAATTCGACGATCAATGCATCCCCCCAGTCATCATCGAGCCAGCGTTGCTCGTCGAGTTTCATTATTATCCGAAAAACGCTCGTACAGGAACGTCGAATAATTACAACTAGCCCCCGGAAAGCACTCGTCGACTACTCAAATTTGTTTCAACAACCGGCAGAGAATCGTTCTCTCTCTCTCTCTCTCTCTCTCCTCTCTCTTTCAGAATTTACGTGCGTTAGTGATGGACGCATTCTCATAAACGTCGAATCATATAAATTATAGCAAGGTACCGATTCGAATGGGCCGTTTCGTTCTTGGTAATGCGCTTCTTAGCTGATGGCATGACGCTTGAGGGTCGAGGACACGAGTGGATCAACAAATTCAATTGGACTCGGGATCGTTTTGGTTTTATACCGGATGGATAACTCGACGAAGATGTAAATCATTCGTAGCAGCCGTTCGTCGCTCCATTTTCTCCCGTTTTATCTGTCTCTCTCACTGAGTCATCGGCGAACCTCCCCACTTTGTCGTGGAAAATTAAAAAAGAAAAAGAACGGGAGGGGGGGGGAGGAAAGAAGCACGAAGGTAGTTTCGTCGACAAGCGCGTTCATCGATTCGCGAACTTCTCTCCGGACGTTCTTTTTCCGTCGAGCGGAATTGGACTCGCGGAATTTTGAACTTAATTAAATTGACGACAAGCTGAAAGGATATAAGAGGAACGACGTTGGGATGAGATAGGCTTCGAATGACAGCTGAAAGGAGCTGCATTTTCACTTTCTTCTTCTTTACACGATTTCACCGTCACTGTTGTACGCTTTATTTTTCCTAACTTCTGTTCGTTTTATTTCAAAGTAATTGCAATCTTCAATTATTAAAGTCGTACAGTAAATAATACGTATATATTTATACACACAAGATCAAGCCGGGGATAAAATGAAAGGAAATAGGAAAGAGAGCGTTCGCGATCAAAGAACGACGAAGATGAAAAATCATCGTGGGCGTCGAGCAGCTTAATTGATGATTCTCCGTCGAAACTGCAGCGACGATACGCAGCTCTGCTTTCCCACGCGAACTTAGCCAAGTTCATAAGCGCGTGAAATCGAACCCGCAATCTCGTAACGCGCTTATGCACGAAGCGTAACTTAAATTAATTCGCGTTTTTTGGGAATATTCAGCCAATGTACACCGTATCTCGTCATCGCATAAGCAACAACTCGACAAGAGATAAGTTAGCAGGATAAAAGTATCATAACCGAATAACGATGTTCGAAATACGTGGTGGTCGATTAAAAAGGTATATCCGTGGAAATCGACGGTTGATTATGATCAACGACCTGGTGTACCCCATGGGTGGTGGGCGGGGTGGGGGAAAGGCTGGAAAACAGATAAACTCAGTGGAAGCTGTTCGTGGTAATCGGTCAAAAGTTCGCCGCGAGTTCGCTTTGTGTTCATGGAAAACACCAGAAGACACCCTCTCTATCATTTCGCTCGTAAATTCAACGGGCTAACAGGGGCGAAAGAGGGACTCGGCTCTGGATGCCAAAAAAGAACTTCTCTCGCTCGGGCTCGAAGATTAACGAAGAGCAGGAAGATTAACTGACGCTTCCTAACTCCGCGCCCTCTTCGTCCTTTACTTACGTGCGCGGAAGCGCGGCAGGCTGCCTTTCGCCTCGAGCAACGTGTCATCGGGGAAAATAATGGCCACCGTCGCGGGATCAAAGGCTAATCGGAATCCCTTGTATCGTTTCGCGACTCGTCGCTGTAAAGGTGTTTCCAACGAGCAAACTAGAGGAGTAGAGAAGGAAGAGAACAAGCAGGCACGGAAGCGGACGAGCGAGGAGAGGGGGAGCAGGGTGGAAGATGAAACGTACGCCGTGGAGCGGTGGAGAACGATTGGAGAACGAAAAGCAGACGAATCGCCGTCGACTTTAATCCCCGGTTTCGTTGGTATCGCGGCTTCGTTTGATATTATAACGATTCTCGATGAAATCTCGCTAACTATGTACGCGTAGGCGATCGATCTCTCCCTCGTCTGTTCCGTTTTCCAGAGTTTCCCAGAGGTCCAAAAAAAGAGGAAAAAAAGAAAAATTATCAGAACTTTCAGCCGATGGAAACTGGAAACCAATTTCTCGTCCTTTGAACGATCAACTTGGTGTGTCCATTTTTTTTCCGGGCCCTTTTTTTTACAAGAGAGAGACGAGAGCCGGCGTTTTCTTCGTCGGTCGCGTAAAAGCGGGCGAGAAGTGTCGAAAATAAAAAGAAAGGCTATGTAAAGGGGTGAAAGGAAAGCAGGAGAGGAGGGAGGGGGAGAGGGAGATGGTGGACGTTTGGGGTAGAATGAGGACAAAAGCTACGGTCGGAAAAGGACAGGGAGCCGAGCGTAAGAGAAGCAGAGAAACAGGAAGAATGGCACAAATGAAATTTAATAAAATTTCAAGCCCGCTGGTCGGACCGTACACAGAGAGCTGCCGGGTCCGTTGGCGGTCACCATGGAGACGCAGCTTCCCGCACCCCGCGACGTCACTGCTCCATCGATCTGCAACCCCTCTATGGATATCGCCACCACTATAGTCGCTTTACCCACCACCACCACCACCACCTCCACCATCTCCGATACCATCACTAACACCGACGACATCGGCCGATCTTCTCTGTACGTTCGCATCGGTGTGCGTCTCTTTACACTCTTCTTCTAGCACGTCTACAATCCCCTGGACCGCGTAATAGTACGTGGATGATGGTGCACGTACAGGAACCGTTGGCCATGTGGACGTGGTTCGTGCACGTAGACACAGTGAAACAGCCCCGTGCAGCAGCCGGATACTCACGCAGCCGTGGCACGGTAGTACGCATAGGGAAAGTGAGTAACCTTGCCGGTTGCCTGGCTAGCTGGTGTACACCTTTCGAGTCTACCTTCGTTCCGAGCTAGCAGGTGAGAGGGTGGAGTCGCAAAGATGAACGCAGCTACAGAGAAGAGCGACGAGCGAGACGGAGCGAGAGAAAGGACCGACGGGAGAGAATGAGAAAGAGAGGGCAGCCCTTATTTCTGCGATTCGTCCGGTGCACCCTTCGCCGGATCGCATTATCGATCGATGGATGGGTGCGAACGGGGCAACGGCGAACGACGCCCCCCTCTGTGGACCCCTCATGTTCTCTCACACTTTTTCTTTTACTTTTACACATCATCGATGACTCTTCTTCTTTCGATTCTTTTCTGCCCTCGGTTTCTATGTGCATCTTTCCTTTTCTTCTCTTTGCGTATGCATTCTATGTAAAGTTTCCTCCCTTCTCCACTCGATTCCGGTAGATTAATTAAATTCGAGTCACTCGGCGAGGAAAGCGACTGCTACTGATCCGCGTTGGCGTGCTTGCGCTTCTAGATATCGACAAGTCGAGCTTCGCGATGTCCTGTCGCGATGTGTAGAAGAGATGCACGAAACAGAGCCTGTTTTCCAGGGAATGTTTTCGAACGACGAATCGAATTATCTCGATATTAAGCGAGAAATGAAAATTAATACGAACGATATCAGCCGCGAGATATGCCGGATGAATTTTTCTTTCTTTTTTCGATCGTCCTCGCTTTGATCTGTCTTCTTGTTAAGCGTTCCGCTTCCTCGTTGAGAGAAGGACCTACTCCAGGCCTGGGAATCTAATAAATTAACCGGGATCTTCTACCCGCTCTGCACGCGGTTGATTCTTCTAATTGTAAACCAACGCGCGGCGCTTTTTCTCCCTTTTTCTCTTTAATTTCATTAAAACTCGCATTGCATCTTTCTCCGTCGTTTCAACGCCGCTTATGCTCCGTTAATCGAATCCATGGTTAAGCGCGCAATTTATATGGAGCACCGGCCGCCTTCTTCTTCTTCTATTTTTTTCGTCGTCTCTTGTATCACGAAACCCACGAGATTCAACGACGAAACACGCAATAAATAGCTCCGCCTTCTTCTTCTTTCCTCCTGTTTGTTTTTTCTCTTTCCCTCGCGAGAAAATACTATTTACATCGCTCTTCTATCTCCACGCTGTTCCCGCTAGGTCCGATAAAAAGTCTGAAAACAAGCGGCGATATCGTCAGAAATAGCAATACGATTACTACTCGTATCGCGTGTAAGACTTATCTGACGTTTCCACGTTCCCAATATTACGTTTTAAATAATTTTCATCGACTACGGATTCGAACCTTTTCCAATTTTGAAATTTCATTCAAATTGCAAGCATAACATCCATCCTTGGAATAAAATCAAAGCATAGGTCTATACTTGAGAGCGGACCGATCTAAAATTTTGCTGAATATTGAAATTTCGAATTTTTCGCTTATTTTGGAGATCTTAATTGGCAAAAAACGTAATCAGTTCCTTGAGAAAAGGTCGAAACGGAAGCAGTTTACCGAACAGAAGACGAGCCGATCGAGAGTGCTCGACGGGCATTGGTCCGCGTCATTTACGCGCTGTCAGAGAGGGAAGGAAACACCGCGAAACGTCATTTCCTCGAGTGTTTTTCTTTGCCACACAGACCGCAACGATACGCAGGCCATTTCTGCCTTTCCCGTCTATGGGGGTTGCTGGCCTCCGGCAAGCTACAGCTGATCCCAAATTTTATCTCCCCCCGTGACCAATCAGGAAGTCGGTGTCCCGCACACGATCGAGCTAGACGGTGTGACGCCAGTAGTCCCGACGGATTTTCACCCTCGGAACGAACCCGACTGCGCGGAACCCTCTTCTCTCCGCTGCTTTCCTCATCCGTGCGAGCTTTTCTCTCTCTCTCTCTCTCTCTCTTCCTCTCTGTTCTCTTCACTGCGAGATCGCCGGTCGCGGCAACGCACCGTGACCGAGAACCTCACCACGACTGAGGAAACAACCAGTCGGAAACATTCGCTAGCCTCATGTTTCGATTTGTTCGTCAAATTTCTTTCCCTTTATACACTCTCAATAATTGTATCAAGTAGTTGGTAATTTGAACTGTAACGTTTGCACGTATGTGAGTCAGTAATAAGTTACAAAAATGAAGATACGTTTGTTACAAAAATATTATCTAGCGTTCTCATCGTAAACCAGGCTACGTAAGGTTCTATCTGAAGGGGGTGCAAGATTTTCCTAGGCGGAATTTTATCGATTCCCGAAAAACGACCGATACCGAATGCAAAGCCTTGACAGTCGGTATCGGTTGTCCGTGTAACACGCCGGGGGAAGGGTAGGTATAGGTACATGGGAACCACCAAAATTGGAAAGGCAATAAGGGTGTACAGAGGGTGCACCTCGGCTCATGGGGGTTGCCTAGCGACCCCAGCATCCAGCTCTCTTTCTTCCGTTTGTCAGCCCGCGTGCCTCTCTTTCCCTACCTATCCCCCTATTTACTGGCTCGTGCTGCCTCTCACCCCTGTCCCCTCGCTTTTTCATCCCCTCGCCGTCTCTCGACTTGGGTTGCTCCGACCGTAGAATACCGTGCTCTCTCCGATCCTTCGTCCGTCTTTCTCCACCCTCTAGCTTCTTCCCGTTTCGCTTCTGTCCGTCTCTCGAAATACCAATACCCTCTTCCTCTTTCTTCCACCCTCCGTTACGCTGTTTTCCACCACCATCACCACCACCACCACCGTTACCGCGTACACCATCCCCCTTTTTTTTTCCTCCGTTGTTTCTTTTTCTCCCTGATCTCTTTTCCATTCGACGGTCCGTAGTACTCTTCCGTAGGCTCATTCCCTTCTTCTCATCCTTGCTTCTCTCTCCCTCTCACTGTGTTTCTCTTACCCCTCGTGGACTATCGTCCAACCAACCACCACCCACCCCCGCTTTTCTCACTCCACAACTCTGGGACCATTTTTCCATCTTTTCCCTTTTCTCACTCGTTCTCTTTCCTTCCGACGAGTGGCAGCTTCCTCGTCGGTTTTCCGTGTCTTTTCACCCCGCGCCAGAACCGGGAATAGATACTCTTTCCTCTTTTATCCACTCTCTTGCTCCGTTCCTCTTCAACCCCCTCGCCCCGCTTTCTTTCGTCCTTCTCGCTCGCTTCTCCCGCTTCTCCGCCGCTCAAGGGATTCCCCTTGCTCCCGCGCGAGAAACTAGCCCTGCTGCTCTCGCAAGGAGGCCGTGGCCCGAATTCTATCGACCCACGCTGTGTACCTACTATCAACAGCCTTCAGCTTCATTCACCCGCCCAAAAGATCCGGTTAAGAGATTGCGTACGCACACAGAAGACCGGCACGTGTTTTTGTTTTTACAACGTTGCGCTGGCCGGCTTCTGTTGGTCCATTCGAGAAACACACCCGCTTATCGTCCACTTTTTTTCTTACGATTCGACTCGGCGATCGAATACGAGCAACGAATTATCGGAATATCACGTCGATTGGAAACGATCTTGGACGACTTGGTTCGATGAGAAGAGTTTCTCCAGTTGACCCTTGGCTTGATGTCGTTGAACATTGAGAGCCACAATAATTTTAAAAGTTAAAAGTTATATATTTGAAACTTTAGAATTGAAAGTTATATTTCGAAACTTCCGATTTGAGTTTGATTGCTAATCTCCATCAGAGAAAATGTGACGTGCAAAGTGAAGTTAATATATCCGAAATTTTAATAATCTGAAATAAATGGGCAACGAAAGTTATTTAAATATTGATTCTTTCTTTCGTATGTAAAATTTAAAAAAAAAAAAAAGAATCAGAAAAATAGTTACAGCATGTATTTCCCTTCCAATGAAGTCAGTGGTTTTATTGTTTCTATTCTACGTTTCATTTTCATAATTTATAATTCGTACAATCATTCAAATTACTCAATTAGTACATAAAGTAATGCAACAAGTACAATAACGTACAATTTGCAGCCACTGATTTCTTGAATTATGCTAAAGGTTACTGGTGATGCACTAGACGATTATGAGCAGGCCAGTATTTTCCAATTTTCGTGAGAATTACAGGAACCATGGACCCAGATAAAGCGGATTCAATTCATATTTCACCAGGACGCGAATGAAATTTTATTCGTCCACGCATGCATGAAATACGCCATCCTTTTTAATAATGAATCGCAGCACCCGATGTTGGCCCGTAATAGCTGTTCCGTCGAACGGTAATTTTAACATTGCACTATTCTGCTTTTATATCCAATGTTGCGCCGCATGGTAATTGAAACGCGATGAGTTCGAAAAAAGACGAGTGAAAAAGGGAAAAAAGAAAAGAAAATAACAAAAAACAGAGGGGTGTGTTGGAGGGAAGGGGAAGAAACGTAGAGTTGAAACAAAAACACATCGGTGAAAGCCATCGAAGTTCAAAATTGGTAGAAACGTCGGCCAATTCCCTTTTTAGAATGGCAATCATCACCTCTGCCAACGTCGATAACGCTCGTTGCCTCAGGCAATTTAATTCAAACATAAAAAATAATCCCTTTGATGATAGGTGGAGGTTGGCTGGAACGGAGCCAACGGTCACGGAGAGGCCAGCTCCATGACCAATCTCCATTCTCCGCGAGATCTTCAACAAAAATTTGTTTTCTCTTTTCGCATTCTCGTTTCGACGTTTGCCTATGCCCCCGTCGTGAAAAACACGCGTATCAAAAGAGAACGAGTCATCGATCTTGACACTTGTGGAGATCCGAGTGAAAAATTAACGCGTGTGATTTTGCACGTTTCTACTTCATCTTTGAATTCGATTGAAATTGGGATATAGAATTGCGGATCTGATAAACGGAATATAAATTCGAGAATAATAAATATGAAAAATCTTACATTATTAGAAAGTAGGTTTAATTTATTTAATAGTGTATTCAATCTTCTCTGAGAAGATTTGCCATTGAATTCACCACTCTAATCACGACTTGTCAACATGTTCACGTTAAGATTACTTATAATTAGATTCTTGTATTTTCTTGAAAATAATGACATTATTGCCACGATATCTTAAAATTTTTACTCCGCAATGAAGAATAAATTTCGAGAAAGACGTGGATATTGAATATACTCCAATACGCGTATATTAGAGTCGTATACCAAAAATTTGAAAGTCGATTTCACGAAAACCAGGATAATTATTGCGTCGTATCTTTTTGCATTCACTGCAAAAAAAAATTCATCTCGCAAAGAAACGATGTCCATTACGTTGCGTTGCAAATTGCATCCTATCTCCTATCTCTTATACGTGACCGGTTCAATTACTCGGCCATTTGATCGGTGACAATTGATCTTTTTCTGGTCCAAGGCTACGTCGACAGTCGCACACGTTTGTTGACAGGGATGCGTCCCTTATCCTCGGAGCACACAAATCTCGTTGGCTCTCCGCAGGAGTCACGAGGATTCCGCTCTTCTAACAGCAGGTGGCCATTAGACGGCCTCCAGACAGTTCGCCGGTGGCCTCCAGTTTTACGGTCCCCGCGGTCCTTCGTCGCGCGATTCGATTTCCTCGAATCGACGCCGACAACCACGCGAGATCGAGATAATCCCAGTGATCGTGATTCACTCGGACCCGAGTGAAGTAAAGTGAGTTGTTTATTGCGCCACTGGTAACGCTTTTACTGGTTCGCTCCGCGTTACGTGCTGACCGTGTCGTTTATACGCTTCCTGTGGCTAGTATATTTTTTTTCAAATTGATAGTCGTTCGTTTATTAGAGAGCTATTTTAGCACGTCAGTCCGTCAATTTTTTTCTTTTTTTTGAGGGCGTGCAGCGTTGTCACGTGTCTTTGACATTTATACATCGCGAATCATATATCTCGATTGATAAAACGAATGGTGTTTTGAGAAATTTTTCCAAAATTTTCGGCTACTATTCTTTTTTACTTCGTTTTTAATGAAATGTGCAGTCATGTATTCGTATATCTGAGTCGCACGTTTTAATTGATAAAATTTTACTTTTATTTTAATATATTTGACTTGTTATTACTTCTCTATGAAAGATATTTTTACTCTCGAATTACTCTATTTTTTTCTTACATCCATATTTATTCAATTATTAATTATTAACTCAATTATTAATATCATATCAGCAGTGTACACGAAAGACATTAAAAATGTCTGAACCTTAAAAGTAACCCTCCTTCTCTCTCGACGAGTTCTTGGCAATAGCCAGGCCGATGTCTGACCAACAAGTGTCTAATACTACTTACGTTCTCAAACGAGGCGCATGGTCTTTAATCAAAACTCTCTTAGCCAATACATGTGGGCAAGGAAAAAAAAAAGGAACGAGAGATATGCAATTATGCAACGGTGTAAGATTAATGATACTCATTACAATTTTAACGAGAGCACAGAGTACAGAGAAGAAATTAATGCTCACTTTCGATATCAGCGCAACGGTTCAGTTCAATCGGTACACCGATTAAATCGTGCCATTAAAAATAATTAATCGCCATCAAATTCGTGCAACATTCTCGCAAACTGATTTCTCGTAGATTACGCGTAATTATCAATTATAAAACGCGAATGAAAATTGACGGGATCCGACAAACCCTATAAATAAATCTTTAGAATTTTCTAAATCGTTCGCTCTTCTAAATTCTACGCGAGAAGCGTTTTTATCTAAGTTCACAAAATCAGATCTGTTTAATTTTAAAATAATAGAAAAATTCATTTGTATGTTCAAAATAAAAGGATGTATTTTTTATTTTATTCTTAATAAGAAGAATGGAGCGCAAAATGTAAATACCAAGAATATAAAATCTCGTGAATTTATTTCAGCTATTTCCAAACTTTTTAATTCATTTTCTTTCTACATTGTAACACCAGGTACTTTTATACATTAGTGATGTTAAAATAAATAAAAGTCAGAGAAATACAAAAATCGCGCTCGCCTCACGATCATTGTTTTTCGATTGTCACTTAATCGAACATTTTCATATGTTGTAATCTAATATTATTCTTCTCTTAGCGATCAAACGCTATCAGCCCGGAAAATTTTCCGCCTGGAAATTGAAGCACTGGCTAACCCCTTTACACGCGTGTCGACACAGATACGCGTCTTCGGTTTACACACCGACCATGTTAATTACGTGTTAGCTGCACGCAGTGTAGTGCTGGACTAATATGCCCGCAAATTCGTGACGCGGCTCGTCGATATAGCTAACAATACAGTGTATTTCTGTCCGTGTGTCGCTATGCAATGTAATTTTCTGCGTACCACTGATTAATACCGCCACGATATAGTATAGAGACCGATCGAAAATACGACCTCCCATCGACAGGAACATTCTAACAAAATTCGCGTACGCATCACCACGTCGGACGTCGGAGTTTTCGGTGAATATTCGACGTCGTTAAAAAGGCCCGCTATCTTTGCTTACTCTCTTTAACCAGTAGCTCGGGGATACCTTCCTTATCCCGTAATATCGAGCAACAACACTAATTTCATTAAAACGTTCGATTCGAATTACCGAGTTGGCGGTTGTTTCGTCCTCCGCTAATTGCCGATCAATTTTCCAATTTCCGCGGCGTTGTCGCAGAAGAAAAAAAAAAAACGGAATGTCGTCGAACGAACCCGACCATGCCAGACGTATTTAACGCTGGAGGAAGAGCCTCGTCGAATGTTTCGAGACCGTGTTAGCTCCTCTCCCCGTATTCAAGCGGCAGGAACGATCAGGCGAGAAGAAAAAAAAAGAAGAAGAAAAGAAGAAAGAAAAAAAGGAGAAAGGGGAAGAGGGAAAAAGAGGCTGATGAGATCCGATCTTTTTCCTTCTCGACAATTTCATCTCGTACAGGAAAAGAACTTTCGAACTCGAAAGATGGCGAGGCTATCGGCGGAGAGATTGGAAATGATTATTAGAAGGACGAAGGACTGGGTAATCGACGACACCACCCGCGAGA
>NIPQ01110499.1:0-15098 GCA_002806875.1 Lepidotrigona ventralis hoosana | reverse complement strand
ATCACGCATGAAATGAAAAGATACACACACACACACACACACACACACACACACATATATATATATAAATATAAATAAACATATGTTGTATACATACATACACTACACAAATATGCGCGTGTTCACGCATACAACACGTACATACCCGACGATGTAATTAATAAGTACTTTAATCCCGAGAAAGAAAGATTCGTTTCGCGGTATGAGAATGATTTTAGGAGCCTTCGTGTTGAATAATTAGCAGTCTCATTCCATGTATCGTATAACCGAGAGATCGAGTGACCGTGATCAGTACTTATATAGCGATAAAATCATTAAATGACAAGAAAAAAAGAAATGCGGAATGATGAACCTGTTAAGAAAGAAAAAAAACATGACGGTTCGTAGTGTGTACTGTATTCGAATGTGATCGATTTGTCCCCGATTATTGTTACGTTTTGCTTCTTATTATTGCTAATGTATTTATTATTATTATTATTATTATTATTATTATTATTATTATTATTATTATTATTATTATTATCATTATTATTATTATTATTATTATCATCATGTTTATTATGACTCCGAGATTATCATAATCATTGTGAATATTATTAGCTCTATCATTGCGATCATTATTATTGAATATTATTTATTACTATTGCTATTTATTATTATCATCATCATCATCATTATTATTACTACTATATTACTATTATACGAACAAGGTCGACCGCTCATTTTTTTTTCTAGTCAAATTTCTCTAGTCCCAATTAGAGTACTGTCGATACTTAGTCTCCCCCGTCCCCAATGTATTTGATTTCTTGTCAAATATCCCCAAAATGATGCCACGCGTTGCAAGACACATAGATCTTGCGTAATAGAGTGAGGCATTACCTGTGCAAGAAATGCAGTATACAACCCGTAAATATGAGGTCAATGTTGATTTGTTTAAATAAATGTAAGTTTGAAAACTCATCACGGATGTAATCATTTTTGCAATCATTCCTCTGAAAGTGTGCTTAATCACTTTAGTCAAATAAAAATCTTCCAATGCGAGATTTTCGAAAAAACTATTGAGAGTGAATTTTCAAGTTCTGTCAAGAAATTTCTAAACAAAAATTATTATAGTTTTCTACAGGAATAAGTTGCAATGCGAAGATAATTTTAACATGAAATCTATAAAGAAAAATTAATACACTATAAATTAATTATAATTTACAGAAATACAATGGTATTTTTTCAGATTTGTTTGCGAGAAATTAAATATTTAAACAGATGCTTCGATCTATTGAATAGAATTTGCAAATCTTACACATGGAATGAAATATAAAAAGAAAGCTTGAAGTCGAATTAAAAAGATGCAATGATCCAAAATAAGGAATCATCTTGTTACTTAGTTTTAAATTTAAATTTATCGATTTATATTAATCGATTCATGAACATTCAAACACTACTACCACATAGCGGTAGTACAATGGTACTAATCACTATTGCTGTCCTTGTCACATAATAATCTTTTTCTTGTCTATCAGATGACATATATCTATCCTTGTTGCATATTATCGCGTTCTTTATTTACGGATAAATGATGTTCTGTCATCTATAGGATTTATATTAAATCTTTCGCTTTTGTCGTATCCGATAGATGGCTGTACTTCACTTATCGATAGATAAAGAACACACTTTTATCATTGACTAATTAGGATATACCGGACATCGAACGGGGTTTCGTGTCTCAGGGTCTGCACTACCGACCAGGAAAAAAAATCACTGGTTTTTTAGTATCCTCTTATGCATAAACAACGGAACTAATAATGGGAGAGTATCTTATTATACATTATTTTATTAGTTCTCATTCTGGGAGACAGAGATTGTGAAAATTTCTTTTCTTTCTTTATTTCACGATCTAAACTGAAGTATAGGGACAATTAGTTGATAAATAAAATGTTAGACCCCCAGCGGGGCACCATGAGACGACGAGGGATCTCGCAGGGACATCATGGGATACGTGCGTTTAGCTTTAATTAATCATAAGATCTATAAATTCTATAAATTCAATGTAAGCATATTCTATAGAATGAAACGATTCTTTAAATATGTAAAATATTTTACATATCATAACTTAATTATAACTATTTTCAATTTGAACTTTGATTTGTATTTTAATATATTATGCTTTGGTTTATTTTTCATCGGTTTTTTCCTAAAATTCCTTTTGCTGTTCGTTTGCACAATGATAAGAATTTGTGAACATTTTGCAATCGTATATCAAAAGGAGTTTCATTTTTTTTTTTTTTTTTATTGAATAAATTTGTTTTAAAGTAAAAGAATAATGGATGGGACAAGAATGGATCTCGACACGTAGCAACGTGGTAAAACCATGATCTAATCCGCTACGATCACGATTTAATTTTTATGTAATTAAAAGATTTGTTGAGTTGTTAGAGAAATCGTTGATTTCTAAAATTATAGATAGAATTTTTTTATGATAACGTATAATGCATTTGTAAATATTGTCGAAGACTGTAGAACTTAGATTTTAATGGATATTTCAAAACATATGATTTGATAAAGTAATAGATCTTTTCTATGTTTCCTTTTTGATTAAATATCAGGTCCATTCTAAATATATTTCCCTAAGTATATTTCAATAAATAAAACATCCGTTATAAGTAATAATTTTATCGATTCCAACGAAAAACCAATCGATAAGTTCGTAAAACACGAATAGAGCTCTTTCTGATACACACATAAATACATAATAAAAAAATGGAATAATTTTAGATACTAATCTCGTGTTTTGAAATCTGGAGATACAATTAAACATTTTATTTGTATCATTTTACTTGGTATAGTATATAGTATGTATAGTATGGCTGTAGTATATATTATATATATACTGTCAGAGTAGTGTTCGAAGAACATTTTAAAGATAATATTTAAAATAAAATTGTTGCTTTTTGTAATTTGTATATATGTATAAAGATGTAAACATAAAGTATGGCAACGTGTCAAAATGGCCGATCTGAACAAAGAACTAAACGAATATCTTCTTAGCAATAAACATGAAAAACAATTTAAAATTACCGTACCTTCGGTAACAATACCAAAAGCGAGCATTGGAAAATGGTTCGGAAGAAATGAAGACGATAAAGAAGAGGCAGGATGGATCCAAGGAACACAAAAGGAATGTTGTCCTAGTATGGTATGTACATATATATATTTCAGTATAACCTATATCGTTAAATGCCTAAAAAATTGTTTTTAAAAATTAACAAATTTTGTCTTTATCTTTTTTTTGGCAGACAAGAATACAAAGACTAATAGGTTTTGTCGTATGCTTTTCTATGGGTGTACTTTGTTTCTGTCTATCAGCAGTATACATTCCGGTTCTACTAATTAAAGCGAGAAAGTTTGCACTTTTGTATACTTTAGGAAGCGTTTTCTTCCTTTCAAGGTAAGCTTATGAATCCGTGAAGAATTATACAGAAGAACTGATATTGAATTTTATATTAATTTTTATAGCTTTTGCTTCCTTTTGGGTCCATTAAGTTATTTAAAATCATTATTCACTGCTGAAAGAAGGTGTTTCAGTATGTCCTACTTTGCAACCTTAATAGGAACACTATATTCTGCTCTACATTTGCAGTCTACCCCATTAACAGTACTCTGTGCTGTCTTGCAATTAATAGCTATGTTATCATTCTTGATAAGTCATATACCAGGAGGAATTAAAGGTCTGATGTTTTTTACAAGAATGTTTAAGTCGTCTGTAAATTCTACATTGCCTGTATGATATCATAGTCACTTAGATATTAAATATATACATGAAATTAACATTGTATCTCTAATTTTAATATTTTTTTATAAATATTTCTATATAATATAAAATATAGTATTTATATGCAAATGGATAACATGCTAAGCATGTTTTTATGTGAACTGAACATATATAAAAGACTGATTTAACACATAATTAGATTTTATGTAGTATGTATAATAATAATACGTTTATTCATATTTAAAGTAATGAATCAATAAAAACAATTTTGTTATAACAAATAAAAAATTAAAGTTGCTACATATATAAATTAATTATATGGAGGATATAATTTTTGTATATAATGTATTTATATGTATAAAAAGTACAGTTTTGTTATTTCTGTATATTTATATACATATACTATGCTGTTGTAAGGACTATTTATTTAATGAAATAAAAATTGTATTTATATATTCCATATTTGCTAAATGTGTAAAATAAAAAATTCTCTGATCAGATTCATGAAATATATATCATTTTTTGTGTTTTGAAATTTTCGTTGCTTTTATGCGATTTACGTTACCCTGCAAACGTTTGACTTTCAGTGGCAAATATGTAACATTTGCAGGTATATTATCAATTTTACGTTTTTTCGAGTTTTTATTTTGATGAATATGACTATATCTTATATTTTTCTTTATACTTGTATCAAATTCATTACAATCATACTTAGTTAAGGAAATAAAATCATCTTGTTCAATTTCTTTTACAATAGGCTCATTTGTAGAATTTTCTTTTGTGCTAGGTGGAACAAATGCTCTTTCTTTACGCGAAGATCTATACATGTATACGTCTGTAGATACTGTAAATTTAATTGGTTCTAAAGACACTTGAGATTCGTTCTCAACACTTATTTTGTCTTTTTCGTCTGATATAGTTTCTTCTGATAATTCAATATCTTTGAATAACTGGAGCCTATTATTTGGTAAAGGTACATCCTTAAAAATATCACATATTATAACATATAAGGGGTGAAAATAATTATCTGTAGAGTCCATTACAATATTCTGAAATCAAAATTATAAAAATAAAATAGAATCAGCAAAAAATTATGTAAAATATTAATGTAAAATACTATACCTTTAAAGCACATGCAGCAGATGCAAACCCTATGGATTTTAATATTACAGTTTTTAACTTAGGTAATAATAATACTGGTACTTTCTTATTCTGTGCCATATGAATAACGTGTTTTATTAAAAGTGGCGGTGAAATATTTGCATCCATTAAAATACAACAGACGTTGTTTTTTTCTAAAGATCTAGTGATAGCATTTATACCCAAGACTACAGAATTTCTAAAAATTCTAAAAGTTTTTAAATTATATATAAATCAAAGAGATATACAGTTAAGGCAGTAATATAATTAAGAATATTTACGCTAAGTCTGAATTAGAAACATTTTCTTGTTCTTGAAGTGCTTCTTTTTTGGCTATTACACGCTCCTCTTTTTTCATTTTTTTGAGCTGTGACCATGGAATTAATTTAGATGGACGTTTTATAGTTGGCAATAATCTACAAATATAAATCATGAAAAATGCCAATTTATATTAATACTTTTATTCTTTATAATTTTTTAAAACTTACTTGTTTAAAATTTCTTCTAATAATGGACATTTTTCTTCATCTACAATTGGCCTAAAAAAATATATTATTATAGTATAAAAGATAAACTGTTTTGTACGCTATGTATAATAAATATGATTAAATATATAAATTGGAGAATTTACACATACCAATAATTATCTTGAGGTTGCGCTAAGACATTTCGTAGCTTTTTAATTGATCCTTTTTTTGCTGACAATGAATGTTTCTGCTGTTGTTTTGTTAATATCGGAGTATTCATCGTAAAAATATCGAAATACTGATACAGGTTAAGTTCTCCATCAACACATGGCAATTGATTAAGATTAAACCATGAAGTATGATATAGACAGATCATCTACATACACTGGAATATCAGTAATGGTAAAACAGAAGTAATGAAAAATTTTAAAGCATCATATTTTCAAGAATTTTTTTATTACAAGATCTCGTATAATTATATAAGTTCACTAATTTCAAAGTGAAAACTATTGAAATTGAGTCTGAGATTTAATCTCGCATGACAAAATTAACAAAATTTCTTTGCGAATGTTTACAATTTTACATTGAAATATTGTACAAAATGTGAATGCAAGTTTGTGATGCTTAAAGTTCGATTCTCTGTGGAAGATTTGAATTAATGGGACGAAAGCGGCATACGCCGATCATTGTAAATGGTACCCATCGATTCCAGCGGCGCCTGCGAAGAAAGTTCGTCGAGGTGGAAAACATAGGCGCTACGCCACTGGACCAAAGTGCAGGGGAATGGATAATGTGCAGAATACGGTTTCGAAAGGGAGCAGGACCGCAGCAGTGCACGCAGCAAGTCAAGATTGTCAAGATGGATGCTCGGTGCTGTCGGTGTGGAGTATGGATTTTGCCGCGTGATTCGTAAACGAGGATCGTCGTTATTGTCGAGAGAAAAAGATCGCGCGTCGGGGAGTATTGTTGTTCATGGTGTTCTTAGGTGTTCCATGGTGTCCGGGTACGCAGCGTTAAGTAAACGGGATGGTTTCACATAGTGATGAGAAAAACACCTAAAAGCAGTGCAAGTAGTAGCGGCCTTCTACAATGGTGGATAACAATTGTATTATCGAGGGAAACGTCAAATTTCGCGACGGCAAAAAAGTAAGTACTTTCACCCCGAATTTCTTTCTTAGTCGCTTATTCTTTTTCATTTGCCATCGAGGTGCCCGATTAATATTGTCGGAGTAACTGCTTAATTCATTATTTGTTAAAACAACATAGCTTAATTCATCTCGCGAATCTGCGTAACGCTATAACATCACGCGCTGCGCTTGTTCACAATTTTCGCGAGGAAACGTACGTGACGCTTCGTTTTGATAGATTATAATTTAAAGTGAACTCGTGTTCGTGTTTAATTATCCCATAGTCACACGAGCACGGTACAGTATTTTAATAAAATAATAATACGAAGATATTGCGCTAACGCGCTCGTCAAATAGTTACGGATGTATGTATATACGTTGCATGTGTAAGATGTATATGTACAAGCATTTATTGAATCAATGAAAAACATGAAAGTCCAAATTGCAACAGAATATAATCAAATTTTGCTTCTCTTACAAACGTACAATATATACTGTAATATATTAGAAATTATGTTACGGAAAAGTTTCGTAATTTTATGCATTTAATTAAAACTTTTGACACATAGTCAAACATTAATTAGCATCCATGCTTCGTGTGGTAATTGAAAGCTTGAATGTTTGAATGAGTCTGTGCCAATATCAAATATTTATTTCCTTGTGCCCATTGAAATTTGAGTGCAATAGTGTGGTTTTATTTATCATGGGCAAGGAGTTGAATTATGGTGTCCGTATGTGATTTCAATAGAGCAGTACAACTATTGAGTTGTAAGTTTGTTGAAGGCTTAAGGAAGTATTTAATGAGAAAGAAATGAAGAGTCATATAAAGCCATAAAAGTCATAAAAAGTTAACTCTTTTATTTACACTAGGGGCACCAAAGAAGTCATTCAATAAGAAAGGGTAGGAAACTCTTTTATTTTGGTACAGAGGGTCCGAAATGAATTCAGACAAATGTATTATACATATGTATAATATTACCCTGCATAATAACTCTATGCAAACATGTAACATATTATTATAGGATATTCATGCATGATAGGACCTGTTCTATTTGTAATTACTAGTGCCAATATTACATTAAATGTTATTAATTTAATAAAGTAAGTATGCTTGTATATTGAATTATTCAAAATCATTTGTTTGCATTACAGTGGAAATCAAGATGGTGTGTCATGAGAAAATTGTCACCGGTTGCAGGTAAAAATTTATTTTGACAAAATTTAATTTTTGTTCTTGTAAAAAGATTATATATTTTTATAAATAAACAATAATAACACGCTTGGACAAAAATCATTTTGTTGTATCACTGGCAGAAATGTAAAACATTATCAGTAACATGAAACATGTGGAATTAACTATAGATAGTGGGCAGGAAGTGTTGAATATTTTATGTCACATATCTCTGTTTTTTAGTGTGAAAAATGAAAGTACCTCCCTTTTTTTATATAACATCTGTGCATTCCTCACAATGAATCATTCTTCTGCACCATAAGAAGGACTGCCTTTAATCTTATCTCAATGTTGATAAAAAAAAAAAAATGATAAACTTGAGCTACACCTGTAACAAGAGAAACAACAACAGATGTTGCAAACTGACTCTAAAAAGCCACTGCCAATTTTATTTCCTATCACATTCCTAATCCTATCTCCTGAAAGAATTTCCTTGCTTGTTATCAGCATAAAGAATCCCTCCCTGTGGTTGTGTCCTAGGGTGGCAGCTGGCACATCTGTTACTGATTGACTAGCTGGAGAAACAAAAAATTTCCAAGAAGAGCTTTGCTTCTGGCAATAACCATTAATACCTGACCCATGTAACTTGAGGGTATTTTAAAACTTAGGGACACCAGTAACTCATAAATTTTCTTTAGGGAGAATTAGTTGAGCGTACATAGAAGGGACTCGAAATGGATTTTAGTGCGTTTGTGTGACGGTATTAATAGCATGTCGCGCTCGTCAGTTAGCATACGAAAGATCGTTGACACATTTGTTCGAACGAGCCTCGATAAAAAATTCTCGTTAGAGGAATGTCCAATAAGAAAATCTTTGACCGTTCGTCGCGTTTCGAACGAAAGGCATAGTTGCTTAGAAGACATACTCCTTTATAGATTGTCTTCATTTACAACTTTACGGAGATAGCAAGGATCGATATAAGCAAGGTCAAACGAAAGCCTCATTAAGTTTGCAACATTTTCTCGGTGTGGAGAGTGGTTTCACTCTTGACAAGGAATCCAATACTATAGCTATAATATGCCAAGATGTGACGGTTGTTCTGGCTTTCGACACTAGAGAACGATTGATACAATGGCAAGTGAAAATCTCCAACAACTTGGGCGAAGGTACGTATCATCGTTCGGGAAATCATTAAAAAAAGANATAAAAAAAACAAAAAAAAAAAAAAAAAAAGATCGGTTAAAAATTCTAACGATCTAACGGAAATTATATTCTATTTCCGCAGATCAACAGTTTCTGATACTGATCTCCTCGGTTCCGTCGAAGGCGAAATTGACAAATGGACCGGCGCATTTACACATTCAGGATCGTCGATTCTGCATCACCGTCGGGATACCACCCAGATTAGTCGGTATTTGGGAGATCGGGCATCTACGACGATACGGCGTGGTGGAAGGACGATTTTGTTTCGAGGGTGGTTCGAGATGCGGCCGGGGGGAAGGCCTTCACGTGTTGATAACGGATCAAGGAGAAGATATCGTGAAGATGCTGCAATTAGCGGCGGAAGGGAAGCTGACGAAAAAACGACCGGTTAACAGGGAGCAGATAGTGCAGGAGAGTCCGCGTCGTCAGTTCTCTCGATCGGAAACGAGGGCCAGCGATTTTTTCCCCTCGGCTGTTTACTCGTCCACGTATGAAGAGCAGTGCGACAGCTGCAAGAACGAGAGCTCACCCTATTGGTCGTCCACCGAGAGTAGGCAACAGACTGAACTCGACAGGGATTACAGTAGCAGAGACACCGTCTCCGTTTCGGAATTACCCGATCAGCCAGCAGAATGGCGCAGCTGTTCTCTCACTCGTCAAGGAACATCCGCTCTCGAGAGATGCGCTAGCTGTATCAGCAAGCTGGGAACCGTGTCGAAATCCTCGACTTTGGCTACTACAATTGGAGCGAGTAGTATAAGCAGTCCGGCGGGAACTATGAATAATTTAGGTTGTCATTTACAGCCACGCACGCTCGATCGGTTATCGTTATCCTCGTACAGCAGTAGCAGTCACGACAGCGACTATTCCAGTTCACAGCAAATGGACTGCCATTGTTCGCAAAGTTCGAAGAGCTCGCAACAACAGACGAGCGTTCAACGCGTGTCGCCGAGTCCTAGCGCACTACCACCGAGACCTCCGAAACCGTCCCAAAGCTCTGCCACTGCGAAAAAGGTTAAGAAACCTCCTATGCCACTGCCAAACGAACAAGTTTGCGTGCACTCACGTAGCAAGCAACAGCTGGTCGTACGTAATGCAACCGCTGCTGCTGGTCCTTACGAGAATTACGACGTGCCCAAAACAATCTTGGGTCATCACATGTTGTTAGAGCAAAGTTCCCAACCGGATCAGTATTACGACACGCCAAGGAAAATCAAAGAATGCCTAGCACTGCCAAAAACCTATCCTAATTACGATACACCGCAGGCGCCTCAAGCTGTAGTGTTACAGCAATGCGGTTGCCCGGCTAAACTCACCGTTCAGTCACCCAGATCCTCGGGATGCCCCTGTCAAAACGTGATGAGTTGGGCCGGTTTCGTACTGCCGTATTGCAGACGAGGAGCAGGAATTGAACCAACCGGAGTTGCCGTGCATCCCGTGAAACTTTCCGGGGAAGGTAAAATGCCTGTAGTGAATGCGAGCGGGGAGATCGCGATTTACGCAACGGCGAAACAGGCCAAAAAATCGGAGAACGTCGGAGAAGAGAAGAACAAAGATAACTGCGAATGCCCAGAGAGCAGGGCAAACAATTACGAGAACGTCGAGCCTGTTATCGACACGCAACCCGAGTCGAAGCAAACGAATTACGTAAACATAGATTTCACTCAATCGCTTGAGCATTATGAGAACAGCAAAGACCTTTTGGCAAAGAGTGGAATCTCGCAGGAGGAAATAGAAAAGTTTTCCGATCAAATTAAGAACGAGACACCCGAACCGCCCGCAGAAGATTCGTCCAAGATATGCCAGAAGTGTGGCCACGTTAAGGACCGAGAGAACGACTACTTAGTCATGGACCTTGAAAAGCAAACGCCAAAGAAACCGTTCTCCGGTTATTTACCGATGCAGCCGGCACACAATGCCTGCTCGAAGGAGATTTTGTCTAGAATCTGTAGCGGTATAAAAAGCTCGAGTAACCCTGCATTGTCAGGTTCCGCGTTAAGCGAGGGAGGCAAAAAGAGATCTGATTCTGAGTTTCGTGTTCCGGGTTCGGCGATGTTGTCCAGTCCGTACCTTAGACGCCGTTACCTGGATGGGAATAGCGGAACAGAATCCAACGGGAACATTAATCTGCTGTTAAGAAAGCGATCTTATTCGGCAGAATCTGCTCACTATTTGGACGACGAGAATCACACGTTCCCGTCGACGCTGACCATTCACAAATGTTCCAGCGAAGCGGACAAAGCTTCCCTGGTCAAAGGGGAGAATCATTCTTCGTGCGTTAGCTCGGAGGCGAAGATCAATCAAGATAACGGACAGATATCGATAACCTCGCCCCAGCCGTCGTTCATAAAAATTCGACGCTCCTCTTCCGTGCCATCCAAAACTGGCCATAACAGAGATTCGTCTAGTAGCAACGACTCAGGCGTTTCCACGGGATCTCTTAGTCACAGAACGGCGGAATTCGTTGAGTTCGAGTTATCACTGGCTCCGTCAACGTCGGTGAGGAAGCAGAACGTGTTGTCCGTTTATAGAAAGAGTCCACCACCTACGTGTTATCACAGCAGTTTACCAAGGAAATCCAAGTCCAGCGATCCACTCCGAGAATTGTCGTTTCAATTTCAAAAGATCAAGATCCCTACGAAATCCTCGTCGGCGGAAGCCGATATTCCCACGTGTCTGCCCAAGGCCACGAAAGGATTCAATAGCCCAGGCGAGGTGTCCAGTACTCCTTACATCGACTCGCGAAGCACGAGCAGCGGTACATCCGATATGTCGGATTACATCGAGACATTGTCGTTGTCGTCCCACTCGTCATCTGATACGCCAGACAGTCTGAGGTAAAGCGCTCGTGCGGAGAATGTAATTGTTACGTTTTCTTAAAGCTTCTTCGCCAGAGGGGTGAAGAAACACTAAGGCTAAGTGTAAGAAGAGGTCATTAAGATAAGGAGAAGAACGCTCAGTCTTTTATTCGGTTTTTTTTGCAGACTGGGTGGCAGAGCAGTGGCAACGACACTTCGTCCACGCAGCGGCAAAGAGTATTACAAGATTGACAGAAGTATTCTTGTTGAGCAAGGAAGAACGTTGACGACACCATCCGCCAATTACGCGAATATCACGCCGGTGCTTGAGAAAAGCGAGTCCCCTTCGCCTGGATATATGAGCAGTTCTCCCTTTGAACAGCCACAACCTACTCGTGAACACTTTTTGTTTCCCGATGTGAGTGAAACGGTTAACAGGATTATTATCGTATTATTATCGCTGCCGGCTTATAATAATTTATACTTTTCGTGATTTATGATTTTCACAGGAAGCTTGAACATTGTTTGGGAAGAGAGCGGAAAACTTGAAGTTCCTAGGAATTCCAAACAAAACCAGTAAGAGTATTCATGGTAGAAATTGTAATCGGGACATCGTGACTGTTTACACTATACGCAGGTATCTAGTAGTTGACAATTAACGCTTCTCGAAGCAATGCATGACTATAAAGCGTATTAAACCGAACGAAAGGAGGTGTCATCTTCCAATGGTCCAAAATTCAGGAATCATAGTAAAAGATCTGTTCAGGATGGTTATCTTTCTGCTTTTTTTACGTCCTTTTTTACGGTAATTAACGTCTTCTTACAAAAGCAAACCCGCACAATCAAAAAAGAAAGAAACCTAACAGAGTAAAGGGGAGTTTTTCGTAAGAAATTCTAGGTTCTAGCGTATAGTCGAAATGAAGTCAATATGTAATTGAAACATTTCCTACAACGACTCAAACAATTTCTAAAATATGCTCAATAAGAAACTGTAATAGTTTGTATAGTAAGAATCCTGCCCTAGGATAAAAAAGAAAAAATGTGTGCATTGTATACTTTATATGAGTATATCGTTTTTTGGATATGTTTTATTTTATATGAGTATACTTCTATATAGGGTATTGTACAGCGGTTAAACCAGGGGATTGTAATTAATGCACTCTGTGTTTAATACTGATTGATACGATACCATCGATTCTAAAATAAACAACCAAAAAGAAAAAAAAAAGTGAAAAAGGAAAAACAGAGGGAGAAAGAAAGGAAAGAACAAAATAATATGAAAGAAAGAAGAAATGCAATGAAAGTAGTGAGTTGCATAGCGTTCACAGGGTTTTCAAATCTTTACTAGTTATTTTCTAAAGGCTTAAGATAACATTTATATAGCCGTGAAATGGTCTTCTTTTTAACGAGATTCACATGGTGGATTTATATCGTAGTCTCTGGGCAATCAAAGATGGCACTATGTATAAATTATATACGAGATATCTTTAAATAAGTCCTAAGGATACGCAAACGAATATAACGGATATAAAGCTCGAATTATTTTTATTGAACTTTTTATAGTCCATAGGCAGACCTCTTTTATTGGCATTTTTATTGTAATACGTTCCCATTTTTACGCGTTTATATATGTACGTTCGATTCGTATGATTTTCCTACTAGATTTACGTAGACCTACGCAACGAATTAGTTCTGAGTATCGTGATTGCAATATCATATTTCCTTTTCCTATTATTCGTAATCGTAGTGAAACGTATTTAAGATATTTTTTATCCGTACTTAAGATGTATTTATATCATTTCGTATGCGCGAAGAACGTCTATATGTCTATGGAATTCTTTACCAAAAAGAAAAAGCAACAAAAAGAGGAGAAGAAAGAAGAAACGAAGAATATTTATTTTTACTTCGACGGTGTAGGATCTTTTTGATAATAAAAACTATATCGTAGACGATTAAGCGAGGGAGCTAGTACGCTGTATGAAAAAGGAGAATCGAACAAGTTAAGCTTATTTTACGTCTGCACAGCTTCGGACTTTCTTTGGATCGTCATTTAGAACAGAAAAAAGAAAAAAGAGACGTATATGCGCGAGCTGTAACTGCGAATTTTCTCATGTGTATTTAGTTTCTCTTGCTCGTTTCAACGATAATATAGCCTGAGGAATTACGCGATGAAAGCAATAAAAAAAAAAGAAGAGGGCAAACATAAGGGAAAAACGCGTGTAAAGTGTTGCCCGTGAAAATCTCGCACTCGAGGGATTACAGTCGAGTTTTGGAACACGTTGGTCGGGCTGGTCGATATTGATATTACGCAAAGCAGTGATACTGAACGCAATAATAGAAATGCTAGGAGTTATATACAGATTATAAGAGTGGAAAGGAAGAGAAGAGAGAAAGAGAATGAGAGAGAGAGAGAGAGAGAGAGAGAGAGAATAATAATGAAAGAATCAATATCAAATGTTTTCGCAAGTCAAATTATATTAAAACGGATTGTTCTCTGTTTCATGTACATGTTGCGCTCCGCGGAGTGGATAATCAAATCAGTATTCAGAATCAAAAAGATCAACGTACATATTAGAGGTTCATTGAACAATGTAAAGTTAACCGGGAATTACAATCCAATGACAATATAAATTGTATTTGTCCCCCACCCCCACCCTCCCCCTCCCCCTGACACGCAAGGAATTGTTTTCGTCGAGCTGGAACAGAATTTGTAATATACGATATATCGTAATATACACACCACATCCGTCGGTTTTCCCAACACTGATAACGTCGTCTTTTAACTTCTCTTTTTTTTTTTGTTTTTTTTTTTCCTCTCTCTATCGGAGCAATCGCAACTATCGCTGTAGCAACGCAATGCTTATCATTTTTATCACCGCCGTTCGGTTTTGGTAAGAATGCAAAACGAAACGAGCTACGAGCAATTAGCTCTTCAAAGGCTCTTTCGCACATAGAGGGATTATGTATAAAGAATTATATACTTACAGTTGACTCTATAACGAATTGTAAAAGTATTAAAGTAGTATTAATCACAAGACTGAACAAAGAAAAAAGAAAAAAAAGAAAGAAAGAAAGGAAAGGAGAAGAAAGAACGAAATAATAGTTGCTGTGTGGTTATAAATCGTAGGAAATATCTAAAGAAGCTAGATTTATATATATAATCTTTCGTTCGAGCGCCAGTGACTCCCTTCGAGCGCCAGTTTCTGATCAACCCCTTTTTAACTGGAGAGTCTCTTCTCTCCCTTTTGTTTTCTATTATGCATTCCGTGCGTCGAACCGTGTGTCTGTGTCTTCTATAATATCGTAGATATGGCGAAAGCGTGAAGCGAGAAAACAATAAAGAAAGAAAGAAAGAAAGAAATAAGCGTTACGCATCTGCTGTGCTTGGTATAAATCGAAAAAAAAAAAAAAGAAAAAAAAAAAAAC
>NIPQ01110487.1:0-15221 GCA_002806875.1 Lepidotrigona ventralis hoosana | reverse complement strand
TAGCTATCGCTTCCTCAACCACTTGTATCCGATGTGTTGTTGGAAAACTTGTTTTCCACGTTTTCCACGAGGCACGCGTGTCTCATCGATTTAACGCGACATTAATATTCAACTGATATATGTGTGTCTGTGTGTGTGTGCCGAGTGAAAATTGTATTTCACGGTAATAAGCATGTACGACACGTCGCGTACTTGCTGTTGACAGTTATGGGTTGGACGCTTTACTTTCGCGGCGAGGGCGTTAAACCTGTTAGCTTGTATTTCACGGTAATAAGCATGTACGACACGTCGCGTACTTGCTGTTGACAGTTATGGGTTGGACGCTTTACTTTCGCGGCGAGGGCGTTAAACCTGTTAGCGAATTTATGAATTATCGGTGTTTCGATTGAAATGAAAGCCGTATTTTACGACTGTAGCGAGAAAACCGTAGCATCGATTAAACGTAAGTGTGTGACCGATTCAGCAACAGCGTGCCTCGTAGAATTATCTTAATCGTCGTTCTTCCGGTTTTTATTGAAATGAAAGCCGTATTTTACGACTGTAGCGAGAAAACCGTAGCATCGATTAAACGTAAGTGTGTGACCGATTCAGCAACAGCGTGCCTCGTAGAATTATCTTAATCGTCGTTCTTCCGGTTTTTGCATTCCTATTGCATTTTTCATGCGTTGAGTCGCGTTGATGTTTTCACGAGGGGTGATTGATAGTGATTCTCTATAGCACAGAGAATTTTGCTGATCTAATTTTTATGTATCTGTTTTATTTTATTCTATCTACTTGTCTAACTATTTTAGAAATTCTTCAAATTTCATAAAGTTATAGAATCCAGATGAAAGACAAGTATCAAGCGAATCTTTAGAATTTCTCTTTATATAAATGCTACGTTACGTTCCGATGGTTTAATTGAACTTCCGGTCTAATTAAGAAGAATCTATACAAGATATCAGCTCAGCACATACCAAATTTTCAAACAAAAAACTAAAGTAAAAAAAAAAAAACGGATAAAATTGTATCACACTCTAAACCTTGCAATCTTGAAAACTCAAAAATTTCCAATTTTTCGCGAAACGTCTTACTCAGTTAATAAAATATCTTGGTGAAGTATCAGTGTCGAATCCGTTTAAACCGATGAAACTTCGAAAGCGGCTGAATTAATAATTAATAATTATCAGGCGATTCCGTGCGTAAATAACACGATATACAAGCAGACCGGAGACTAGTCAATACATAAGAGGCTTTGCAAAGACAAGGCTGGCGCAGTTATATAGTATAGCTGCGACGTTGGTAGTATTCGCAATATTCGGAATTGTTCGCGTATTTTCCCCCCGTTTCCTGAAACCTATGTTTGCATGCGCTTCAAAGCTTTACGAGCGATCGATACGGGTCAGCTTATAGCTCGACGAGCTGCACACAGTTCGTTCCTTTTTCTCGAATATACGAGAGATGATCTACTCTACATTACTCGTACGGTGCTCGTTTTACATTTTCCCCGGTGAAAATAGGACGGATCGAGAGAGAGAGAGAGAGAGAGAGAGATTGTTCAGGGCAGACCGTTATTTTCAACTCTTAACGGGTTAATAGCAAATCGAGGACGTACAATTTTCAATAATACCCTATCCTCGTCCCTCGAATTCATTCGATGACGCACGTTCGTTTTCGTTTCGCGTTTCATTGCGTGGATTAAATGAGCATGATATAAATTGAAGAGACATATATATGCGGTCACCTCTTTTTCACTTGGTCGATAAATTTATATTTCGTTGAATTGTATGTTTCGCAAGAGCTGTACAAATGTGAAGATTACCATAAAACTGAAGATTACTCGTCTCACGTTGTGATAAATTCCACGCTGCGTTAAATAGATCGCAAATTTTATTGCTAGAAAGGAAATCGCCTCTTCTTTTAAATACGAAATATTAAAAAAAAAAAAAAAATCAATGTTCAGAGATAGTATTTCAAGTATGTAATAATTAAGCTGTTATTAGAGAATAATAATCAGAAGATGAAATATATCGTTGTTTGTTGAGAGTTTCTTGGAAATTTGGAATAATTCACAAAAAAAAAAAATTGGAGATTAATATAGAATAAATTGGAGATTAATATAGAATTTTGAAGGCGAAATAATCGATAATTGGAAGATAAAATATCTGTTGTGATCTTAATTGATTGTTTCTTCAGATTAATCGCGATTTCTAGTATAGTTTAGTATACGAAATTTTAACCAACTAGAGTTTATTCTCTTGTATTTATTGGAAACTGTGGATCCGCTTTCTTATTTGTACGAATTTATTTACACAAGCTACGAATGTTTATCAAACCGTGTTTGTTATACGCTGTATCGAGTATGAAAACTGCTTCCCCTCTATTCGACTCGATCGATCGAATAGAACTTACGTATGATATTGTCTACCTATCGTTTTATAACGATGTTTTACTAGCCTGGACGTTTTACGTCCTTCGAAACGAAACTGTTTGAAATCAAATGAAAGGATGCAGACGTGGATTTATGACGTTTAGTTTGAACATTTTTTTATAGAAAGAGTCTACGCAGATATTTTATGCGTTTGTAAGAAGTTTATGCACGCACGATAATGACTTTACATAAAATCAAAGGGAAGGAATATTCAATTAGAATTTATCTAGCATAGTATTTAGCAGTTTCTTATTATTGTCAGCGAAACAACGTTCAACGAGCGTAATCGGAATATCGGACTCGCGTGCAAAATTTCAAATCCGCGAATTCATGCTTATTCATCGTTGCGTGCGACTCGCGCGTGCACGCTTTACTAGGTGTCAAATAATCGCGTACGAACACCTCTCGGAATAGTCGCAGTTTATGCGCAAATAGTCACGCTTCTTCAAGGTTCGAACGTTCAGCCGATTCCGGGAATTAATCTCATAGAAACCTCTCGTCAATTATAGACATCGTGATTAAATTTCATTGATTAGATACAATTACTGTCGTTTACGTTTAAACGTTTGTACATTTTGGAGCATATCGAGTTTCAAGAATCTATAATATATATCTATATAAAGATACGTATATGTAATACAGTTATTTATAAAAATCTTTGTACATCTTATTGGATCAGCATTATAAAATAGTAAAGTAATAATAAGAAATTAACATTCAAACAGAAAAACATTTTATTTGAATGATTCTAATAATGGTTGACTGATATCAATGGTTTCATGATAACGAGAGTACTCTTATGTAAATATTTTCATCACAAAATCTTGAAATAAATTTCACGAAAATATACTTGCTATAGACAATCTATTATAATGTAACAAATCTATGTACTAATTGATTACCTTCTAAACGTATCAAACGTTGTATCATCTATACATAACTTCTATAACAAATACAAAAATTTAATGCTACGAGAATGAAACATATAGAATCTGATAGAAAGTTCTTCATTGAAAATACCAGTAAAGTGTATACTTTTCGCTGTAGATGTAGTTTAAAAGCTTTGAAAGATCATTGTCTTATGAGATGAAGGAACTTGCATTCGAAATTGCAAATCATTCTACGCGGGCAACGCAGCTAAATAGCCATCTGCTTGAGAAACGAGGCCGAGGCTCACTCCTGACGAATCTCGCCGAGTGAGATTGGTTTTTAGAAGTAATCGGCAATTTNGGGTTTTTTTTTTTTTTTTTTTTTTTTTTTTTTTTTTTTTTCTAAAGGGCGCGAAGCAATTAAATCGTCCGTGCTTAATTGATCATTCGACCGTTCGTTTCGTCGATGGAAAATGGTACATCGGAGCAGTTCCGGCCCATTGGGGCGAACTTTCTTCGATTCACTTAAAATTTTCCGTCGGATTATTCGCGACCTGTTCGGCGCAGCCGAATCATGCAGAAAGAGAGAGAAGAAAGTGCGCGAAGTAATTAAGAAAGTAGCGCGGAACCACTCCGAAAACAGGGCTAAATTACTCGGAAAAATTTAATTCCCTGATAATATCGGTCACGTGCATCGTTTCGCGATGCTTGAAACTTTCACTATCTCTTTCTCTCTCTCTCTGTCTTCATCGACTCTCTTCATCGACTGTTCCCTACCATCGGGCTAATTTTTCATCCATTAATGACCGTCGTTCTTTTGCACGATTATTTTCGCAAGAGCGCTTCTTCTTTTTCGCTTTTCATTTCGCCGTGAAATTGAAAAGACTGTAAGTGGAGTTCGATGCTGAATGCGTGGAACACGAAATGGCGTACTCTCGGTATTGAAGATTACTTGTATTGCCGGTTGTATTTTCAAAGGGAGTGAAACTCCGTCGTATTTTGTACTTATGGTTGTTGCGCGGGCAGTTCTTCCTCGTTCGTTGTTCGAGTTTCTTGCTCCGACATGAATAACTCGTATTTTCTATATTTTTACAAGGGAGGTGAATTTCAAGAAATTTCATTCTGTCGATTAATCTCGTGCACAATCTCCACAACTGTCCTTGTATTCGTGGTTACGGAAGTAAACACGCGACTCGTTATAAAATTAATTAAATTCTTCCTGACGCAAAGTTGTAAGTCGAGGCTGAATCGAAACTGAAACGAAAGTTTAAGAATCAAACGACGAGAAGTAAGAATTAAGTTAAATTAAAGCGTAGAAATTTAGAAGTTCAATTGAAGGATAGAAATTTTTATCTTGTGGAGAAGAGAAATATAAACATTTGCTTCCCCGTGTCTAGAAAGAAACACTTCCATCGAGTTGGGTTTAAAAGAATGTGATACGCACACTTCGTAATACTTCAAAATTAAAGATAATGGAAGATAGAGGAACAACGATCACGCATGTTTCTGCGGATCAGTCCTGATCTACAGACGAGCGTTTCACAGAGATTGAACTAATTAAGTAGTGATTTAATTGACTGTGCGGTGTTTCTGCGAAAACGAGCAAACACGGCGAGAGGGAATCGCAGAAATGGACGAGAAAAGAGGAATTCATGGAGAAAGTAGCATCTTCGGGCTGGTATGTAACGAGTCGCAAGATGATGCTCGCCACTCCTGTCAAATTAATATGTCCGTCTGTCTGTCACTACGATTGTTCAAGTTATTTTGTCCGATGTGCCACTGATCTTGCTAACGGGCACGGTACGGATGTTTAATCTGATTTTCAAAAATATTTGGACTACACTGCTCATAAAAATGAGGGGAAACTCAAATTCGCAGCCCCTAATTTTTGTGAGCATTATATTTGGTTTTTATCACGTCTGTTTCAAGAAAACATAGAAAATTTGTCAGTCGAAAAACGACTCATCTATCTTCAATAAAATAATGTATCATTTAATTTTTCGATTGTTTCGGAGTTTATGTTTTAATTAAAAAATTACGCAATCAAGTTTGTGCGAGTAATTAGTTTTTGAATCTCTTGTTATATAAGCTAACAAGGTATTGGGAAATTGGACAGGAGTCGTGTATCCAGATAACAATACTGAGGGGTCGATAAAAACTGATAAAGTTGATTAATTTGGCTACCGGGAAGCTCTTTCTAGCAAGGAAAATATTTTTCAATGAATTGTCAGGAGTACAATTCAATTTTGATTCAATGATAACAGTGGTGGAATCAACATCGTTCGTGTTTTTCAAACGTGAACATTAAAAAATGAAAATAGAAAAAGTAAAATAAATATCGTACGAAAAAAAGGGTCAGTTATTGAATGTGATATAATCATGATACACAAGGGAGCGATATAAACTGTGCATCATCAACTACGCGTGTCATGTCAAAAATTCATTAATCACTGGGAAGTGTCTACCGTATCTGTTGCAATTTTTTCCAAAAAATTTCGCGTACGACTGTAGTTTAGGTGAGTAGAGATAGAAACAGTGTGCTAAATTAAAATGTCCGCCATAATGTTTTTCCGTGAGCAGTCAGGGTTTTTCCTGCAAATTCTCGATAACAGCAAGTGAAATTTTGATGATTAACGAAGTGTCTTCTGTAGAGAAACAAAACTCAAATCTTATTATTACATCTTTTTCAATATTTCAGAAGCTTTCTGTCGAATTGTCAAGTATGATTTCAAGCGAGACACTGAAATCGTTTTGGAATGAATGGATCTGTATTTAAAACTGTCGCGCATCTTTATGAAATCTCAAAGGAGTTTTAGAAGTTGGTAGTTTTGTGAATTAGAAAAGGGGGTGAAGAAGCTCAAAAGGATTGTTAGATACTGTAATATTTCCCAATAATGCACGGGGGTTAATGAAAAGCGAATTGTTTTCAGTTGCGCGGGTATTTAATTATTTTCAATAATGCATCGATGTTTATTGCTCGTGTGTAATAGTTTCAATGGTAGCGTTACGATGCACATACTGCACGGTCTACGCGCGAAATTATTAAAAGGGGAATTGTAACGCGAAATGAAATTATTTCGTAACTACATTATTAAACCGCATGTTTGTAGAATCTGCGCGATAGAGACATGATATTTAACAGGGAAGTGAAACAAACTCTCGCCGAGATTTAATTAAAGTTCTAAAATATCCGCTTCTTTCTTCTTTTTGTTTACTTTCGGGTACCCTTTATGCGAAATTAAACATAAAGTAGACCGGGAGAACGTTGCACGTCGCTTTTTACGAAGTAGCTTTCCCGGGTAATTAATCCGATCTTGCGTAAACGTGTTTTAGAAACTGTGTAACGTACGTAACTGAAAGCTTGGCCAACACTGCGAGAACGTAACTCACTTTACTTGCGATGAACACATCTGCTAAAAAAAAAAAGAGAAAAAAAAGGAAAGAAAAAGAAAATACTTTCTCCACTTGTTACCAGATAAATTATAATCAACTCGATATCGCACGCAAAATTACATTGTACGTGCTATGGTTTAATTTGCATAAAATTTGCGTTTCTCAAATGTTGTTTTAAACGTTATGTTCAGGATGTTATGTTAGAGTCGGTAGTTAATAAAAGTTGGCAACACGGCGGGAGCTAAAAATGAAGTTCATCGTATTTAATAATACGTTGAAAAAATTTCTTGCGATTGCACTTGCCGAATTACGTGAGAGAAGATGGCAGAGTTATCTCGACGAATTTTTAATTTTACGATCCCGCAAGAAGTATAGAGAAAATATGTTTCTGTCAGAGTAAAATTTTTTATTCTTTATGAAATTTAAAACTTATTCTAGAATGTATAAATTGATTATGTACCAATAATTATGTTACTCTTCAGATGTTTCATTCGTCAGAACGCACGCCCATTGAATAATCGTTAGGTTCAGAAATCTCGTAGATATCAACGGACCAAGAGCGCGAGATTTCTTCGGATAGAAATATCAAGTTGACGAATATTCTCGGATTTTTCACGCGGATATCGCAGTTATAAATGCAAGGGGAGACTCCTCTTCTCGGTAGAGCGAAGCGGTCGAACGATCATGCGCTGCGGTCGTGTCACGTGTTATATATGGCAATCCACCTCGTTCGTGAGTATACTTACCGAATTTCTCCTCAGTCTGGCGGCATTTATTCGGAGCAACTGTTCGACCGACACGCGAAAGTTCATAATAACGCGGCGGCTCTGCAATTTTCTAGTGGCGCATGCGGCACTTGCGACAAATTGCTGGTACCCTCTTGTCACGTCGAATCCCTCCGTTTTCTACTGAATTCTGCTCGACGCCACGATCGATTCTCGCGCTTCGAACCTTTTTGCGACTCTCCTCTTTCTCAAAGAGAGACCTTTCTCTTCAAAAAAAAAAAGATCGTTTCCCTGCTTAAACTATCACGAGATTCTGGTTTTGTCCCTTGTTTGTAGACAACAAAGTTGCTCAAGAGCCATTAATCGAGCCCAATGTTCAAAAACTGGGGCTAGAACTTCTGACGTGGCTTACACGGCTCGTCATATCTCGCCTTATAAACCCCGTTTTTCCAGCAATCTGCTCAATCATTAATAATAAACACGTGCAAAGTTCCACCGAGTCGATTTCACGAACTTTCATCTATTAGCACTCGTTAAATTTAAGCATCCTAAAAAACGATCTCCTCTTACTTGCAGCTCACTTCGCCGCAAGATTACTCATCGAGACTCGATTTTAGTTTAATCGCCAAAAGCCTCTGCCGCTGTTTAACAGCAACGTTCGCCGGTTTATCCACCGGCCGGATATTACGATTTCCCTGCTATCTGCCCCGCTATCTGCTCTGCGATTCTTCCACCGATAATGAACGTATTAGGATAATTAAAGCATCCGTCGTTGATCCTCGCTTGATGATACACCGTAACGACGTCTAGCTGCGAGTTGCTCGACTCGTTAATGTTTCGCGCCGCCGCGGCAGCGTGAGGAACAGGGCGAAAGTACCGCGAAAATGGATCTCGTTTAGTCGCGTCGCGGAAATTCGTCGCCCGTCTATTAACAATTCCGCTGTATGGAATTGTGACACGGGTCGGCCGAAACGTGCGTCGCGACAATAGCACCGCCACACTTTCATTTGACTAATGAGTCCACCGAGTATACTCCGTTCTCACGATCGCTTCCCTTTGCATTTTTTATCGCGTCCGCGAAGAAAACGCGACGGTTTCATTGGTTCAATTGCAGGCGGGAAATTCGAATGTGGCCGTCGTAGATCAAAATATTAAGCAGCGTCAGTAGTGTTCTGTTGTATAAATTTGTAATTATAGCTGTGGGGTATTTATTAATTTATTTTGACACGTGGCACGTTATGTTTCAATGAATGTCTTTTAATTCAGAATGTTATGCCTTTTCAATCTTCTTATGTAAAATGATGATATAAGTTTACACGTTATTATTTTTGTGTCATCTATATTGTATTCGTTATTTAAACAATTTATTAAAATTAGGTAATTTGTAAAGATGCGTAAGAATCCGTGGTCTAAGACAACGGATTAATAATCCCCGGAAATTAAATATACAATTAATCTATAATGATAATATTGAATATCACTGAATATTATTACTATTATTATTACTATAAGTATCACTAAATATTAAAACACAACTTAATAACACGATCAGGATCATCGCAAGTATTTTGGTCGATCAAACAGCCCCAATGGTAATTCTGGCTTGTCGCTTTCGAAATTGCAATTCGCAGGACTGCTCGAGAGGCGAGAAAAATACGAAGAAATCTGTCCTCCCCAAGATTATTTTCTTTGTTGCGTGATCACGATACGGATGGAATTTTAATAACTACTTCCTAGATTTCCCTGGTGAACCATTGGGAAGAGCGATGTTCACGAAAAGAGAGAGAGAGAGAGAGAGAAAAAAAAAAGAGAAAGAAGAAAGGAAACCGTTCTCTATCGCTTTTTACACCCTGGTTCGCGCTGTGCTGCACTTCCATTTTGATATCCGCGTTGGAAAAAAAAAAAAGAAAAAAAACTACGGTTGAATATTCGTCGTCGTTGCTTCACGATAGAAACGTGTTTATTTTAACAAACGCTTCACGCTGTCCTGTTGTTTCAAGACACTCTTGCGAGTTGCCTGGCCGAAGGCAAGTTGCTCATTAAAAAATATCACGGCAAAGAGTAATTTGCGCGTGTTCGTGCATTTTTGAAAAATTTTACGACGCGACAGTCTATCGTAAAATTGAAATATTCAGATATTTATTTTCATCATTTAGTTTAACTAATTATCGATTAATCATTAAAATGTAAAAATGTGAAATAACATTGTGGAATAATAAGTATACCATTTATTTTAGAATTTTATTTAGTATTTTATCAGCATCTGTTAAATAGTATGGTCTTTAGTCTTATTGGTGATATTTATTCTAAAGTATATTTTACATTTATCTATCGCTCTTGTTAAATATAATTTTTTGTTCTAAAAGCATCAAAACGTTAATTTAGAACGAAGGTAGTTTTTTCTACTGCATTCGTTTATAATAATTTCATAATAAATTAAAACAACAAGTGATCATGGCGTATTTTCAGAGTGAAAGAATTTTTCCATCAAATATCAATATAGAATTAATATTCATAATTTCACTGCAATTAATTCAGAGAATTTCCCAGAAATGAAGTTGCTTTCCCTTGCAAACAAGAGGGAGAAAGAGAGAGAGAGAGAGAGAGAGAGAGAGAGAGAAGGAAAAAAGGAATTTTATTCGATTGTAACGTTTCGTTTCACAATCAGAAATTGTCTCATCGACAATTCGATTGCTTTATGAATTATTGAATCACGTTGTATTTCTTTGGCGAACAACGTTCGGCGCATGAAACGCGTGATCTGTACGCTTAAGTGGACTACATTTTCCTGTCTCCTTGTAAATTGAAATTGGCCGGGAACCGGGAGTTTATTTGACTTTATTGAGTGAAACATCAACGTTCGTTCCCACCCCTGTATTGGAAATTGGATTGGCGTACTGTAAAAGAATTTCTCAAATTCCCTTTGAACTTCCTTGTTCATTCCAATCACGGAAATATTAAAAGCGAATGCAAAATACATAATATTGAAACCGATATATACGCACTTTAGGCTGTGGAATGTTCGAGAAATAAAGCGCCAGAACTCTGAAGAGATCGATGCCGCATGAATTCTGTTATTCTGATTTTTCCCTTTCCTTGATAATAATTTCAAATTTACGGGCAACATTTATGAGCGAGTCTTTATAAATAATATCGTATCGTAAAGTTTGTCGGTTTAAAAAATTACTATTTTACGTACGTTCAACAAAATAATTGACCTTGAAATCTCGTCCACATCTCTCTCCTTATCTATTTTTTTTTTGAGAATCTTTTTCTTAAGTTTTTTTTAAGCCTAACACTCGTACACGTGTAGATACTTAAATTTCAACGTGGTCGTTGTTAGTGGGAAGGGGTTCGGCAAGAGAAAGAAACCAACGGGAGAAATAAAAAGAAATAAGAGTAACGAAAGGAATTAAAAGAAATGGAAGAACTGAAACGAATCAAGGAAGTGGAAAGAAATAAAATGACTGAAAGCGAAGGAGGAAAGGGAAAAGAAAAGAAAAAAGAAAGAAGGGAGCAGTAAAATAAGTTCAAATTCATAGAGAGAAAGATAGATTTGAATTAGATTTAGCGACATCATTGGTGGACATTATCCTCGGGAGTTAGGTATTTAATTCATTGCAGTCGTAAAGGAATCCCTGACACACGTTTATAATAGACAGGTAGTCGTATCAGATAGACGGTAGTACGGAAAGTGACCAACTACTGACCACTGACTGCCCACAGGATGGACACGGTGCATGACAGACTGTTAGCCAAGAGAGAGAGAAAGAGAGAGAGAGAGAGAGAGCAGGAATAACATTTAAGCATCCGTAGAAATTGAGATTGTAGAAATTAATTGAAATCTTCGGTGTAAAATTTGTGATCGTTCGTTCTGCTTGTCTCGATGATTCATAGTTATTTAACGTTAGGCAGATAGTCTTCTTCATCGTGCATTTTCGAGCATTCAAAATGGAAAAATGGTCAAAGAAGAATTTTTATTGCCGATTGATATTCAGATGGAATTTCTATTTATGTATTTATATTCATAAAAAATGAAAAATCGTACGAAAATTAATGAACGAGGTAAATCTTCGCCCACGTTGATTTTACTTTGTAAACATCTATATACCACGGTGTTCGTGTTTGCCCCTGGAAATTATTGCATTCACCACTTTTTTAAACTGACGTTTAAATCCCACGTACGTCAAACATAATCACTTCGTTCGCCCTGTTGCCAATATCCACCTACACAGAGCCACTCGATCAGGATGAGGAACTGCATTTTCTCGCGGGAACGTAGTCTTTCCCTCGGGAGGACGTCGACGTAAGCCAGCGTCGACGCGATCGGTTCGACAGAAAATAATACAGTCGATCGCGCGGATCCGACGTGGCGACAATGAGGAAGAGCGCGGTCGTCTATTGTTCTTTATCGGAGAGCACGGCCCGATGGCTGCGGAGAGTGGACGTGGCTGCTCATCCATCGTGACCGGAGCTCGCGCGGCAGAACACCCTCGGCAGAAGTGACGTGGCCAGGTGGGAGGTGATAAAAGAAAATGACGGGAAAAAGCGTCGTCGGACTGGAGCGGCCTCGTAGGAACACGGCGAAAGAAACGCGAATCAAGTCGAACAACGACGAACGACGGCTGATAGGAGGATAGAGAAAGACGTTGGAAGAAAGACGATGCGATGTCTCGTTGCGAGGGTGATACGCCGAGGCGAAAGAACGGAAGGGATGAAAAAACAGCGACGAAGGAAAGGAGCCCGCAAATAATTACCAAGGATCATCGATCAAGGCACTTTCTCCCTTCCTTCTTCTCTCCTCCACTTTCTTTCTGTCTTTCTCTTAATCTTCGTCGTCATTTCCGCTTTTTCCTCCTCTTTTTCACCCTTTCTCCGGACCGGGAACTGTTGGAGGAAACCGTGAGGGAACAAGGGATGAAATAGCAAAACGAATTGCTTCACTGTTAAGTTCTGCCACTTTCGGCGGACCGAATGTGCTTTCTGCTACTGATCGCCCGGTGCTTTTAAGAGCAGGAAGCTTCGTTTGCCTGCCTCTCTCTTTCTCTCTCTGTTTTTCAATGGCAGCTTAATGACGTTACGATTAACGACCTGTGAAAGCTCCGGGTTGTAAGATCGTTTCAATCATTTTCTGCAGAATTTTATCATTTTTTTTTTTTTGTTTTCGTAAGAGACGTTAAATTAATTTGGATTAATTTTCAACTAATTCTAATAATACAAAGAGGTCTCTGTTTCGATACTTGGTGGCTCAATGATCTCATTGAACTGTAAAACTTTCCTTGGAATTGACAATTATTTATGGCATCTCCTTGTGATTAGTAAATTTATGAAAATTACGTTCCTGACGTCAGAGGCAGATAATACAAACGATTTTAGCTTGGAGAGTGAATGAAATAAATATCGAAGTAGCATGATAAAATTTGCTGCCTTTTAAAAAGATTTCATCTTTGGACGTAATTAATATTAACATTTTGTAATCTACAAATAGAATCCCCTATTGATATTTGTCTGTTGTTTCATTGAAATAACAAACAGTTGCAAAGTTGTTTAAAATTGAAATTAAAGCGCAATGGTATAGGTGTTGCAACACATTCGTTCAAGATAAATGTTACAAATGATATTTGCATATTCATGTGTGAATAAAACAATTGCGACATCACTGATCACTGGGCTGTGGATAAAATGGAAGAAATGAATGGAGGCTCTTTTATTGTGTGCAGGCTCTTTTCCTTGACATAAAAGAAGAGTTTTTGTAACGAGTTTCTACTTCTAAGTTTATCGTGTATTATTCACGTTCTACGCAATTAAGGAATGCCCAAAGTAAACGATACCCAGCGTAGCTATTTTACGCAGAAAAATATTACAAGGGATTGAAAAAATAGACTTTTTAATTAAACCTCTTTTTTCGTTTCCTTCTTTTGTTTCGCGTCAACAAAACAGTTTCAATTTTCCCGTTAAAATTGGAATTCTGTCCGGCAACTTGCCTTTTTGTTCCTTGAGGTATCGAGATTTTTTCCCTGTGTTCCTCTTGTAACAGATACTTCTGGCTTTTCGATAACATTATTTTTTTCCATATAAATCGTAGATCGTAATCACTGTCGGTGCAAAGGTAACAATTTCACCGCGGTTTGTTTCAAAGAAATGTGTACTTGAAACGAATGGTCAAACTGGCAAAATTGTAATATTGTTTGTTCGATGAAATACCGATGGGAAAACGATGATTTAAAATTGTCATAAATGACGTCCGTATTGAAATCGTACTTACAGCTTTTTGACAAATCGAATCGAACGTACACGAACGATTTGCCGCGCAGCTACGCCGTATAAATCAGCGCATTAGAGAATTAATTTTGCGCGGTGCGGTTCGTGCCAAAGTAATCCTGTTTATCGGCTTTGTAACCGATGGTTATCGGATTTGAAGTTTAAGATAATTAGGGCTGATTACGTTTCCTCACGGAAAGTCACGGGCGCCATGTTGCCGAAATCTTGTTGCATCTCCATAGAGGCCACGCCATGTAAATGCTGTTTAAATGGACTTTGTGTGTTGACTGCGAAGCGACAAACGAGAATAATTTATGCGCCTTCTAGTCGCGTTACTGGCAGCTGATTCTAGCTAATCCCGTCTCTCGTAGACTCTCAGTTACAAATACCTGGACAATTTATCGAACATGGACGTTGTCCTCTGTAACGTTAATTTCTCCTCCTTCTGTTCTCAATCTTAACATTAAATCTGAACTTCGAAGGACTAGTTTAAAATTCTGCATTTCTTCAGTATCAGGTCGTCGATGTAACAAATCTCTTGTCGCAAAGAATTCTTTTCTCACAAAGATCGTTACTGCAAGCATCTTTGAAACTTCCACGCAAAGCGTTCATTATTTCTTCGATATTCCACTTTCGAAAACAATTATGCTACTCGTTCCAACGGGCGAGCACGTACATTTTCACTTTATACTCTCTCCGTCGAGCGATCNCCCCCCCCCCCCCCCAAAAAAAAAAAAAAAAAAAAAAAAAAAAAAGAAAAAATCCTCCTCTGCTCGTTAGAGAACGTGTGGAATCGCGCACACGTGCATTGAAAAGCAAGCGGACAAAGCTGAAAGCGCGCGCGATGCAAAGATAAACGCCCCGGCGCCAGTGATAGTCAGCCGGGAAGGAGACGAACGTACATTGTTCGCTCTGATATTTTATTGATAGCAGCATCCCAACGTATGTTTCGAATCGTTCGGCTGTGCAGCTCGTTCGCCGCGCTAGATCGATAACGCATGGCCTCGTGAATATTTCAATGGAGCTCGGTGTTACATCGGTTCGTTCCGTACGTCAGGTTCCCCAGTTACTTTCTCTTCTCCACGTTGGCCAACGTCGGCTCGAAACTTTACGATACGGTGCGCATAATGGCGCGTGCACGGATCGACGTACTACATCTGACCGTGAATCTTTCATTCGATCCCATCGCAGTCTGGATGTTCGTTTGGCGGGCGGGATGATCGGCAGAACCGTCTGTTCTCGCAGACGTGAGTCAGACGTCTGATCGTCGCCAGTGACTTGTTTAATCCAAAGGTTCTCGTTTCGCTTTCCCATCGCAGTCTGGATGTTCGTTTGGCGGGCGGGATGATCGGCAGAACCGTCTGTTCTCGCAGACGTGAGTCAGACGTCTGATCGTCGCCAGTGACTTGTTTAATCCAAAGGTTCTCGTTTCGCTATTTCTCTTCAAGCAGTTTTTCTTCCTCTTAATTTTTTAGTAGAACGACTTGGAGCTCTCGCGTTCTTCCGGATGACAAGAAATTCGCGGTGGGAAGGCAATTTGTTCTCGTTCTTCGTGCGTGAATT
>NIPQ01110476.1:0-15411 GCA_002806875.1 Lepidotrigona ventralis hoosana | reverse complement strand
GGTTACATATGACGAATCAAAATTTTCGTCATTCATTCTGTCGATGTAACATATGGATTTGATGGTGTCCTATTTTGCTAGGCATAGCGGGTTTTACAATGAGCACCATTCTTTTCTACATATTCATCTAATTTAACTTATCGACTCTGATATTTTACGGTCCTTCGAGATTGATATGCTTACACATGACGAATGAAAAATTTCGACATTGATTCTGTCAGTATAAAATATTGCATTTTAATATGATTTTCTTATACTCGACGCAGGGGACACAGATGTACCATTCTTTTCTACCAAAGTGTCACCTAATTTTATTTATCGACAGATTGGTGCTTGCGTGTGACGAATCAAAATTTTCGACATTAATTTTTTCAAAATATCATACTGATTTCATCTTACAATATTCTACGCATCGCAGTGCTCACAAATAATGCCATTCCTTTCTCAATTGATATCATCCAATTCTATTTAACTGCCTTGAAATATAGCGGTCCTTCAGCACTGACAGTTGCTTATAAATGACGAATCAAAATTTTCGACACCCATTCTGTCAACATATCATATTGATATGATGGTTTTATATTATTCTACGCATTGCGGTAATGACAATGAATACCATACTTTTCCACATAAATGTGAACCAATTTTTATTTTTCGAAATATTATTGCCTTCCAGTATAGAGAGTTGATGACGTAACCGTGTTTTCCGCTTTCAATCAGTCGGTACATCATATCGTTCTGATGGTGTTATATTATCCTACGCATCGCGATCACAATATATTCCTTTCTGTGGCATATAAATATCATCTAATTTTATTTACCGTCCCTGAAATATGACGATCCTCCGGAACTGTATGGGCTTACACATGACTCATCAAAATTTTTACATTCATCTTTCAGTTTATCGCGTTGATCTGATGGTCTTGTGTTCATCTGCATTGGGGAAATCACAATGAATTCATTTCTTTTCTACATTAATGTTACCTAATATTATTTATCGTTCCTAATGAATTACAGACCCCTCCACAGATTTGGGCGAACATATGACTCATCTTAATATTCGACATTCAATTTGTCAGTATATTATACCGATCTGATTGTCTTATGTTTTTCTGCGCATCGCGGGAATCGCAATTTTCACCATCCTTCTTTATATGTGATTTAATTTTATTTATCGGCCCTGAAATATTACGGCTATCCGACACTAATAAGTGTTTACATATGACGAAACACAGTTTTCGGCATTCAATCTGTTAGTATATCGTATCGAGTTGGAGGATGTAGTTATTCAAATCGCGTGATTCGTAAAGAACGCCAACAATTTCTAAATTAATATCATTTAATTTTGTTTATCAACCCAGAAATATAACGTACCACCTGCCAAGATTAGGGTTTTCATATGACGAATCAGAATTTTCGTCATTTTTTCGTTCAATATATCTTATCGATCTATTAATATATTATATAAAGAGTCTTATATTATACTACGCATCCCGTGGATCACTATGAACGCTTTCCTTTTCTACACAAACATTATTTAATTTAATTCACCGACCCTGAATTATCACGGTTTACCGTCACTCACAGGCCCACAAGTGATGAACCAAGTTTTGCGACAGTACATCGAGTCGATCTGAAGATCTTAAGTTATTATACACATCGGGGTTCACAATGTACACCATTCCTTTCTACATAAACTTTATTTAATTTTATTCATCTATCCTGAAATATTACGGTGCACCGGCAGTGACAGTTTTTTACATGAGACGAAGCAAAGATTTCGACATTCATTATGTCAAAATGTCCCACCTGATATGGACTTATATTATTCTACACATTGCTGGGATCATAATGACCACAATTTTTATCTATATAAATATTAAATAATTTTATTTACCCACCCAGATACTTCACGGTCCTCCGGCAACGAAATGAGTTTACATATGACGAATAAAAATTTTCGATTTTTATTCTGTCAACACATCTCTTTGATCTGATGGCTTTGTACTATTCACTGCTGCGGAATTCACAGTTTACAACATTCTTTTCTACAAATATATCTCCTAACTTTGTACATCGACTCAGAAATATAGCGGTTCTCCTGCACTGATTGGGGCTTACATATGACAAATCGAAATTTTCGAGGTACTTCTGTCAATTTATCATACTAATCTGATGACCTTGTGTTATTCTACATATTGCTCGGATCTCAACGAACACCATTCATTCCTACGTAAATATCATCTTATATTATTTATCGACCCTGAAATATTACAGTACTCCGGCATTGATTTAGGCTTACATATGTCGAATCAAAATTTTCGACATTCATTCTGCCAATATATCATATAGATCTGATGGTCCTATATAATTGTACGCCTCGAAAAAGTCACAATGGAAATCATTCCATTACATATAACTATCACCTAATTTTATTTATGGATCCTGAAATATTACTTCCTTCGGCACTGAGAGGGTCTTGTGTGTGACAAATTCAAATTAACGTTATCCATTCTCTAATATATCTTATGGACGTGATAGTCTTATATTATTCTACGCATCGTGGTGCTCACAAAGACACGATTCTTTTCTACATAAATATCATTCAATTTTATTTGTCGACCTTGAAATATTACGCATTCAAGTACTGATGGCCGCCTAGACATGCCATATCAAAATTTACGACAGTAAATTCAGCCAATATATCATATCTAACTGATCGCGCGTATTATAACGGATGCTCCTTCCTTTTACATGAATATTATCTACTATTATTTTTCGACCCTGAAATATTACGTTCCTCCGGCACTGAGAGGGGCTTACATGTGTCGAATAAAAATTTTCAATATATCATAACGATATGATAGACTTATATTATTTTACACATCGCGGGTGTCACAATGAACTCCACTTTTTTGTACATGAGTATAATCTAATGTTATATCAACCCAGAAATATTACGGTCCTTCTGTAGTAATAACGGCTTACAAATGACGCAAGAAGTTTCGATATTTATTCATTATATCATCTTGACTTTATATCGTTATTTAATTCTACGCAACGCGGGAATAAAGATGAGCATCATTCTTTTACCCCAATGGTTCCAATTTACTTCAGTCTTTGTCTAAATGTATCACATAGATTTTATGACCTTGCATTATTCTTCACATCCCGGTATTTACAAAGATCACAACTATTTGTTCATTAATATCATGCAATATTATCTATCGGGATTGAAATGTTATGGTGATCAAGTAAATGGTATGGCGTGTATAAAATAAAAAATAAGATACTTCAATATTTTCCAATTTAATTCTGTCAATATATCATTTTGATTATATGGATTTATATAATTACGTGCATTGCTGGATTCACAATGAACAACATTCTTATTACATAAAAATCACTTAATTTTATTTATCGAGCCTGAAATATGGATATTATGAATGAATATTATGTATATTATGCAGTTCCAGTGGAATGAAGTTTACAAATCTACATTCTAAATTTTCATTATGTCAATATATGATATCGATTATAATGTCTTATATTATACTGTCCATCGCGGGGTTCCCCATGCACATTTTTCTTTATACATATGTACGATTGAATTCTATTTACAGATCCTAAATTTTACGTGGTTCTGGCACTTGTAATGAGGTTTTAAAAAGATATTTCATAATTTTCTAATTCTCTCAATGTATCATATCGATTATATTGTCTTGTACAATTCCAGACGTCAAGAAGTTCACAAACAACACACCTTTCTTTGTACATAATTATAATCTAGTATTATTTATGGTGCACTTAGCATTACGGAGTTTTGTACGTGGATTGATGTTTGAAAATTTGACATTTGAAAATTCAAAATTTTCCAAATTCAATCTGTGAAAATATCATATAGATTTTTTGACTTATATTATTCTGCGTATCACCCGATACATGATGATCGTCATTTTTTTAAACATAAACATCATCTAATATTATTATTCGTGCCTGTAATATAAGGGAGTTCTGATAGCTAGAGTGAGTTTACATATGGCTTTCCAGAATCACATTCATTCTGTTTATATATTATATACATTATACGTTCCTATATTATTCTATAGGGTTTACAATGAACACTATCGTTTTTTACATGAATGTCATCTAAAATTAGTTATCGAGACTGAAGTGTAACGAAGATCAGGTACTGATAATGTGGTTTACACATGACACAAATTTTCCATACACATTCTGTCTAATATTATAGGCACTTTATGGTTTATTTTATTCTATACATCGCGGGGTTCACAATAATCAATATACTTCTCTAGATAAGTATAATATAATACTATTTTTCGAGATTGAAACTTTGCGGTGTTCCAGATCGAGGAATGAGTTTTCTATATGATCATGCAAAGTTTACCACATTCATTCTACTAATATATCATACGAATTTTATGGACTTATACTACAAGCAGCAGAATTTACATTAAACGCTAAATTGTTATGTTTACAAACATCATCTGGTCTTATTTGTCTATTAATCTAATCCGAAATACTTCGGTGTATCCTACGTTGAATGAGGTTTACGTAAGGTTAAATTCTCCACATACTTTCCATTAATATATTATACGATTTTACGGTGCTATATTATACTACGAGTAGCAGGATTCACAATAAACTACATTTCTTATAAATAAATACTATCTAGTATTATTCATCGGGCCTGGAATATTACCAGAGTGAGGAATGAGGTTTACTTCAATATTAAATCATTTCAATATTTTCGTTATTCATTCTGTCTGTATCATATAGATTTTATCATATAGATTTTATGGTCTTATATTATTCTACGCGTCAAGGGGTTCACAATGCACACCATATTTTTGTTCATAAAAAACGTATAAACATATCTGTCAAACATGAATCTGTGCGGTGTTCTCGTAAGTGGAATGAGGTTTAGGTTTATAATGTACCCTTCATTGTTTTCCACATTTTTATTTTCAATATCGAATTTATTACTTTATTCGTCTCGGGGTTAGCAATAAAAAAATTTGTTTCGTAATTGTCATCTAATTTTTGTCGAGCCTGAAATTCTGCGAGCGAGTGTGATACATATGACAATTCAAGATATTTCAGAATCATTCCACCAATATATCATACAGATTTTATTTCCTTATATGATTCTACGCATCGCTGAGTTCACAATGAACACCCATTTTTTTGTACATAAATATCATCTAATACCATATATCGAGCATGAAATACAATTTAATACCGGTATGCATTATGAGGTTTGAATATGACACTGCAATATTTTCCACATTCATACTGTCAGTATATCATACAGATTTTATAGCATTATATTATTCTACGCATCGTGGGATTCACAAAGAACCATTTTTATGTACGTAAATAATTTCTAATATTATTTGTCATGCCTGAAATATTACGGAGCACTGATACGTGGAGTAGTCTGTCAATATTTCATACTGATTTTACGGTCCTTTATTATTATACGCATCGCGGAGTTCATAAAGAACATCCTCTTTTTGTACATACGTATCATCTAATATTATTTATCAAGTGTTTGCTACTATCACAGAGATCTGCACTTACAGCGGCCCCAGGAAGACACAACCCCAGTTTCTTCTGCGTACACCTTCGCGATCCTCACGCTCCATGAAGGCCGCTCATCCTCGAGGATGAGACTCACTTGTCATTGACAATTGTCCTCTGAATGATGGCTTCATCGCCATCCATTTTTAGGGCAAGTTGATTCTGCAGGTGATTTGTTACACAAATTTCAGCGAATTACGATTTTCATGACAACCGTCTTGTTGTCTTAAGCAATCAACGCCTTTCACGGTTTCCCATAAGTGTCGACTTTGCCGCCTAACTCTGCGTTTGGTTCATCACTGAGCACCAGATCTGCTTACCAAAACTGGCAATCTGATTCAAAATCTCGTGGCTTTTTGTTCCAAGGAAGCCAGAGACACCACCCATTTAAAGTTCTAGAATAGGTTGATGCCGTTTCGGCCTTAAGAACTCTAATCACTCGCTTCACCAGCTGAAACTTAGACGCGCTTCGCTGAGAGACGGTCGAGTGCCAGCTATACTGGAGAGAACTAGTTACTAGATGGTTCAATTAGTCTTTCGCCCATGTCCCCGGGTCCGACGTTCGATTTTCACGTCATAATCGCTATGGACCTAAGGATTCCACTGACTCTGTCCCGTACAGTCAAATTCGGGTCCTGAGAGTAATGTGCACGCTTCAGGTGCGCCTCCTCCAGCAGTGAGAATGAAATCCTCTGGGCGTGCGTTGCAGCATGGTTACGCGGCTCACCATCCCTCGATCGACGCGATGGCCGACTTTCACTTTCATTTCGCCTTTAAATATATGCATCCCAATAACTAGCACATATATTACACCACATTTTATGTCTTTCAAGACGGATCCTGAGAGTACACAAGCAATAGCGTCGCCGACAGGTAGTCTGAGATTTAGCCTGTCCGAGGGCCCTGCCTGCTAACAGCTGGCCAGGCCTGTGGACCGTACTGCGACCGTACCTGCGGGTGATAGACCAAGCTTCCGACGGGATAAACAAGCACACTTTCGAGAATGGATTGACTGCGGCATGACACAGTCAGTGTACCATCATGGAGTCGGCCGGGCGACCTAATGCGTGCATAGAAACGACGCGATGTTCTCCCGCTCTGGTCATAGATTGACACAAAAACTGGTCACGACGTACATCTAGCAAAGAAGTGCACGACTACCACGCACGATCGTCTTAACCGAATGACCACTATGATCACTACATTATTGTGTGTTATTATCATCTAATATTATTTATCGAGCTCAAATAAAGCGAAGTTCCGGTACAAGGTATGGCATTTTCGTATGAACACTTAAACCTTTTGAAAATCATTCTGTCAATATAACATAGAGACCTGATATTCTTATATTTTTCTATTCATCGAGTGGATTACTACTAAGAACATTTCATTGTACGTAAGTATCATATATCATTTAACGGGCCTCAAATATTTCGGAGTTCAGATGCGTGGAAGAAGTTTAAATATTTATATTCAAAATATCCGACATTAATTTTTTCAATATATCGTACCGACCTGATGGATTTATATTATTTTATACATCGCAGGTTCCACCATGAACACCATTTCATTAATCACAAATATCGTCTAGTATTATGTATCAAGCATGAAGTATTACGTTCTGTAAGTAGAATCAGTATTACATATTAACATTCAATACTTTCGACATTCATTCTGTCAAAATATATTCCTGATGGTCTTATATTATTCTACGCACCGCGGAGATCATTATGTACACAATTATATTNCACAATTATATTATATATATATATATATATATATATATATATATATATATATATATATATATTGTATTATATAGAATATATATATCATTCTGTGTTATTTACTGAACTTTAAATATTACGCTGTTCTGATAGGAGGAATGAGCATTGTAAACAGCAATTCAAGATTTTCGACATTCATTCTGTGAATATGTCATATCGATCTGACGATGTTATATTGTTCTATGTATCGCGGACAACACAATGAACACCATTTTATGATACATAAATATCATGCAATATGATTTATTGAGTCTCACACTTTACTGAGTATCGATAAGTGAAATTAGGTTTAAATATGACAATTGAAAGTCTTCCAATTTCATTATGTCAAAATATCAAATTGATTTCATGGCTTCTTTTATTCTACGCATCGCGAAGTTGTCAATCTCCCAATCTTCTGTTATAAAATTATCATGTAGTATTATTTGTCGATGGTACACTATTTCCGAAAACCGGTACGAGGAATGAGTTTAACACGTGCATCATAAAAATTTCCACATTAGTCCTGTCAACATATCGTATCGGTATTATATTTTTCTACGTATCAAAACGTTCACAGTTAACAGCTTCATTTTATGCATTAGTATGATTAGATATTACTTATCTAGCTTGTAATATTACGGAATTCCGGTACGTGGAGTGAGTTTTACTGTTTAAAGTTCACAACTTTCCACTTTCATTCTGACAATTTATCATGTCGTTTTTATGCACATATATTACTCTATGCATCGCGGGATTCATTATGAACACCATTTCTTTGTACAGAAATATCATCTAACATTGTTTATCGTGCCTGAATTGTTACGGAGTTCCTGAACGCAGTATATTCCACATACGTTCCATCAACATATCTTTCGATTTTATGATCATATATTATTGTATGCATAGCGAGGATTCTGGACAACATTCTTTTTTTGTACAGAATTTCCATCTAACGTTATTTATCGTGCCTGTAAAATTACAGAGTACCCGTACGATATAGGAGGTTTACATATGACAATTCAATATTATCCACATTCATTCTGGCAATACTAAATCTATTTTGGTGTTCTATATTATTCTATGGATCGCTTCGTTCACAATGAGCACACATTTAAGGACATAAATATCAATTAATGTAAATTATCGAACATGAAACGTTATGGAATTCTGGTACGGGCAATGAGGTTCCTTAGTACACATATTTGTGCTTTACGTTCTTTCTGTCAATGTGTCATCTCGATTTTATGGTCTTATATATTTCTACGCATCGCGGGGATCACAACGAACATAATTTCCTAGTATAAAACGACGGTCTAGTATTACACATGTACCTCGAAATATTGCGTGTTTCACACTGAACAGATTTTTTTTAGTATATAAAGATAATCTAATGTTATTTATCGAAAACGAGGTATTGTATTTTTCCGGCACGTATCGCTGCTTTCATATGAGGCTTCAAATTGTTCAACACTTATTCTGTCAATAAATTACCACGATCTAATATTGTTACATTACTCTATTCAACTCGGGGTTCACACTGAACACATCTTTCCAATATATAACGACGATCCAAAATTATTAATCGAAAACGAATTATTACGAAACGGGGCTTGCATATAACTATTAAAAATTTTCGACATTCATTCTGTCGAATAGTATTCCGATCTAACTGTGTTACGTTATTCTATTCCTCGCGGTGATAACACTGACATAAATATTTAGTGTACAACGACAATCTAATATTACTCAGTGACACCTTAGCATTATGGCCCTCCGGAATGCTTCGGGGTTAACATATGTAGCTTCGGCACTGATTTTACCAATATATTATTTGGATTTCGTGCTATGTCATTCTATGCATCGCGGAATTTCCATTGACCACATTTTCAATATATTTCGAAAATCTAATATTGCATATCGACCCAGAAATATTATGTCCTTCGTAACGATTACGGGACCTACATATGATCATTCAAAATTTTGGTCAGTCATTGTGTCCATATATTATCACAATCAAATCGAAGTTTTCAACATTGTTTCTATCAATATAATATAATACCTTCAACACATGTTTTTATATTATTGTGTGCAACACGGTGGTCACAATCAGCACAAATTTATATAACATAACTACGGTCTAATATTATTTATCGTACTGAAATATTACGACGTTCTTGTACGTGGTATGAGGTATGCATATGCATCTTGATAATTCTCGGCATTCCCTGTATCAATATATCACGAGCGATTGTCCTCATTTTACTTTATGCATCGCAGGGTAAACCTGCATGACAATTTTTTAAATACGATAGATGCGATGTGATGCTACTCAGAGCGCTTGAAATATTACGGACGGACTTGAAATATTATTATCCGTTACGTGGAATGAGTCATACAAATGCTCCACGAAAACTGCCAAGGTTCACCGTATCATCATATTATCTCGATCTGACGGTCTTGTTTTATTTTACCCATTGCTATATACCAGAGTTATAATATTATTTATCGGACCTGGACGCCGTAGTAAATCAGGGTAGATAAATAATATCAAATCATTTTACAGATTAAAAGATTTCATTATAGTGATCCATGCGATGTGTAAAATAATGTAAGACCATCAGATCAATGTGATATATCCCCAGAATGAGTCTAAGGTTTTGAAATGTCGCTATGTATTCCGAACCATACTGGAGTATCGTAATGATTCAGATTCGTTAAAAAATATTAGATCGTCTTTATATATTAGAAAGATTCATCGTGTTGCCCATAATGCTTAGAACAATCGGAGACTCTCAGATAAGATACTTTGAAGGAATGAGTGTCACAAATTTAGAATTTTTAATGTAAACACGTTAACTTAGACTGAGATCACTCTGTACGATAAAAGGCGTAAAATGGAGATGAGACAGTCACACAATATATAGAGGTTATAGCATAGCATATACCGATATAGAGGTATATAGCAGAGGAAAGTACAATTTTGGGGAATGAAGTGCCAATGCAAGACGAATAAAATTCTTTTCCCTCGGAAATATTTCTTGTGTCATGTATGACCGTTTCGTTTACGAATAGCAGGTGAAGCATAGCTTAGAGCAAAATGATACAGCACAGGAAATAATTATCCCATGAAATTTTGTTGATTGTATTTTGTTAACCTACCACTTTGTTTAAAGCAGTCATCGAGTACAGCGTACAATTTTAAATTTACGTAATATCAAAAACTTGAAAATTTGCTTCGCCATTACATAAATTTGCGCATGGAACAATAAGAATAGAAGATACTCTTTATTATTATCATCCTTCTTACGTCGTTGCATCGTATTATTTTGTACAACCATACAAGCGTTTGTTAATAGTTGACAGCAATTATGAAACATTGCAATTGCATCTGGCTGAATTTATTTACAATGTCCCTCGTTTACATGAAGCAGTCGAGTTGAATGGGCTAAAGCTGTTCTTCCAAAAGAACATCTACTTTATTAGTGTTTCAGGTTTTGTAACAGGAATATTTCTCCTTCAAGCTCGCCCTAGGTCGATAAAGAGCATTCCAACGTTTGTTTAAAATGTAGATGAAAATTTTACACGTAGATACGGCAAAGAAATAGGAAAGTTTGGGGAACGAAATGTCAACGAAAGTTGAATGGAGTCTTAATTATTGAGCGGTAAATACCAAATGTTAAAGGACTGCGGAAAAGAGTTAGCAACGTGTTCTAATCGAAGCGCAGCGGCTTGAATCGACTCGACTTACATACTTGCAATTTATCGATTATCGCGAAATACTGTTTGCTGAAAAGTAGTTCGTCCTCTGGGCTTAGACGTTTGGCATTCGATACGCAGTTACACGCGTAATTGGGTGTGCATCCAGTTCGGATACGGCAAGAAGGCGAGCGTATTGAAATATGACTCCATCTCGTCAACGTGTCGTTGATTGATGCACCCAAAAAGTGCCGATCTTTCAATAAAAATTCTAGTTCTATACGGCAGATGAAAGGAATTAATGCTTTATCGAATCGACGAAACAGCCCTCTTGCAATGCATTAGGAATTAATAATAGTAGTAGAGAATCGTTCTCGAAGGTTAACCATGATGTCCACGAGATTAGGTAGACCAACAACGAGCAGAGCTAAGAACTTTCTATTCCTACCACTTAGAGTCGAAGCTTCATCCTCGTAAAGCCACGCGCTCTAATTTCTTTTGTCCGAAGGGGCCACGTTCCTTCGCGTGACATCTCGACAAAAGACGCGATATTTCGCAAAGTACTGTCTTCTTTTTATCTAACACTGTATAGGACCGCGCGTGATGACGAATGACCTGGTATTTTTAATCTGAATTGCACGTACATCTATCATCGTACAGATATGGAGAACACAGATACATATTGCTTCTCCCTCTATTCGATTCGAGTTAGTATTACAAATTTGCACGGTATCACACTGCGATTTGTTACAAACCTCGAACTCATGCCAGGTAGTCCGCTTTGAAATTAACAGCGCGACTCGTTTCCGAAAACGAGATAAACACTTTGGAGGTAAACCTCCTCAATCAGGGAGGAGTGGGCGCCAACGTGCGTACGTCACCACTTGATGAATTTAAGAGAACGGCACTCTAATGCTCTATTCGTCATTTCGAAAGCTTGAAAGATTTTTGCTATGTCGATATATAACTAATATAACGTGTGACAAAATAGATAAATAAGAAGAGACTTGTTGGATGCAGCGGCAACAACTTTCACCGATATTGATAACTGCGGCATTACGTTTACATTTTGTTTTCGGAGCTACTGGATGTCGCTCTGACAATAGCCAACTGTACGTATTTCCGCAGTCCATAACCACGGCACGACGCTACGCCAATTCTACAACGAAGGTGAACATTCCTGCTGAAGAAACGTGTGATAGAGGACTCGGGAATACGTCCATACTTGTATAATATTATGGTCGGTTTCCAGTGGAACAAGCGCGTTGCTGTCGCGAATCATGTATAAACGAGTCTCGGAAAGCCATCCTTTTTATAACACGACGATATGTAATGAAGCTATCCGACTCTTCCAAACATCCAATTTTTAATGCAAACCACCGCGATATTTGAAATGGAATATTCGAGGCGATCACTCACAGAAAATAGACGAGGTGTGTACTTAAATCGCAAAGGTCCAGCGCTACCGGATTTTTCTCTAGTTGCACGTTTCAACAAGACGATCGGTCTTGTGGAAGAAAAAAATTACGCTGACTCACGAAACCGTGCTGGCCACACAGAGTTAATAAGCTGTTGATGGATCGACCGAGCTGGAAATGTATGACAAATGTGTGACCGATCCACGATTCCGCGAAACGAGCTGGATAGGTATACTGCCTGCATGAAGTAATCTTGAAAACGGTAACGTTACGCCCCGACACCTTGCTACTACATGTATATATGAGTTTAGAATGTAGCTTTGTCTATTGTCCAGTCGCTGTAACGAGCCCACGCCTACCAGGACCGATATGCGACGTGTAAACAGATTCGATTCTCCAAACCGATGTCGGTATTGCGTCGAGTGAATGTGTAGCTTGTTGTTGTAACGATCGATGATCGAGTTACTTTGCTGGACTATTTTCTAGATCAACACAAGAACGTACGTATACCAAGCGCAGAATTTAAAGAATTCCTTTTCTTTAATTTTTTTGGAGCCAACATTTCTTTCAAACTGTACAATACAACCCAGTATAAAGTTTCTTTCAAACTGTACAGTACAATTCTATGTATTCCACGAGGTATTATTTTTTCAAGTGTCATGCGTAGGTATAGTTCCTCGTATTTTTTCTCGATGGAGGTTCATATGGTGCATTTGAACAACAACAGGGCATTACAAATCCTCAAACTACATGTTGTAATAGGCCATTGGCTGTTATCGAACGAATGGTAGGAGGAAAGTCACGTTTCCAGAGAATTGAAGTACTTGAAGTACTTGCCTTTAGGTACGTGTACATTAATTTCTTTTACTGGCAAAGTAGAAGGTTTCTTCTGTAATTTCTTCAGTATGATCTTTAATTTTTGACATCTATCCTTTTCCTCGTGTATGAAAGTTTATACACAGGCATTCCAATTGCAAATTGGTACATATCGAATCACCTTATCGAAATTTCTATGGTTCCAGAATTCGTAAACAAAGTTCCTCGATCAACTTACATAGAGTTTGAAGCAACTGACTGGTTCTACAACTAAGTAGATTCAATAAAAATTCAAAGCGGTAAGTCAAGCAGGAGAACTAAGAGGGACGTATATGTGATTATCACGAAATCTCTTTATTTTCGCCTACGGAATTTCAAACGCGTGATTTTCAATTATTTTTATTAATATGAGCGATAAATAGATCTGAAAAAGCAATCACAATGTATCAATTATGCTAAAAATCTGAATATTCAAAGACACATAAGCGCGTGTATATGAAGTCATTACTCTGTGTACGCACATTATTGCACTCATATGTGCCGACATTTCGGGATTGCGGCACAGTTGCTGTGGGAAAACACAGCTGTAGTACAATGTACGTGCGAGATGTTATATATTCAGCTTCGGGTAGTGTATAATTGCACAGCTTCGTCGGTTGCGTGTATCCTGTTCCAAGTGGCAGCAGGAAACAGAAACCTTCCTCTAGGGAAATTTCCATTTCGTATATATTGCATTCCATCCCGAGGCCTTGTCAAAGTACTTGACAATGTACAGACAATCTTTGCTTGACCGACAAAGGTAAATTACGAAAACGTAGGCTTCTATTTATTTGAAATTGCCCATTTTTTTAAATTACCCAGTGAAATGTTATCTCTATTTAGTTACATTTCAGCGATCACGTAACGTAGACAGACGTTGCGATGAATGTCCCTTGACAGAGCAATATGGTGTTAAAGAGCAATATTGGTTTAAATATTTTGCATGTCGCGAGAATTCGATCCAAGTTCTCAGAAATTCGTTTTACTACCGACTATAGGAGAAAACCGTTTTGAATAAAAGAAAATTGTCGATATGCAACAAATGTTCTGATGCTTTAGTTAAACTACAAATTCGTTTCTTCTTAATGGTCAGTAGTATTTAAGGATGGACTGTGCTTCTGCAGACGTATATATTTCCTGTCCTCCAATTCCAAATCATTTTATCCACAATTTGCACGCGACTTGTGACTTTAAACATAAACATGAAAAATGTAAGCAGCTCGAGACAAGTACTTGGATACAAGCAATATAGAATTGAGCATTGTATCGATGTAGTGCACAAACCGATTTAGCTGTTGGAAAAGACGCATTAACATTTTAAATGCATGGAGTATTTTCGTGTTACATTGGTAATGTAAATCCATTGTCACGATTCTTGCTTTTGTTCAGGCTGACTATTCACGTGCGTGTATTTGTGTGTGTGAGTGAGTGTATCCTTGCAACGAATGTATTTTCAATCATGCGACAAATTCAAGTGTTTCAACTGCTCATTCGAATGTTCAATTGCACCCTTAATTCGACAAGTACCGAAAAGTTTTAATTTCAAATAATATAGCCATCATATCAGGTGTAATTAAAAAAATAGTGTAAAAGAAGCACAGCGTTAAGTTTCTGGAAAAAATTTCAATAAATATTCGGCACAGTGTACGCTCGTTTAGTAAGATGGAAATTTGTATAGCTAAGCGTGCCTGAGAATATTATCGAGTGTTTCGTTTCTCTGTGTACGGTAAGTGCTACTGCGTAATTCAAGCATCTTTTTGTAGGTTTTTGCCAATAAAGCTCCATACACAATGCACCGTTGAATTGTCTGCGGACGCGGATACAGAAAAAGCGTAAGATATTGTTTCAACGATATTAATTCGTAATTATCGAGGCGTCCGACATGTTATCGTTAATATAATGAATCAGCATTATTGTCCGGGCCGTGAAATCCGATTTACTGTAAAACGAATGACGTTTTCTCGTTTCATCAGTATCTATTTATTCCTTGCAGTTAGGTGCAGGAATCAACCAAGTAGATTAGAGTGCTTTCTTTTTTTCATCAGTTTAGATTTAAGAAGGTGTGTGTG
>NIPQ01110465.1:0-15446 GCA_002806875.1 Lepidotrigona ventralis hoosana | reverse complement strand
ACTACTACAATACTACAGTACTACAATACTACAGTACTACAATACTACAGTACTACAATACTACAATGCTACAATACTATAATACTAAAAATATATATAATGTTTCTACATGTCCCTTGACATTCCTAAAAATCCGAAATTTCCGCAAAACGTTTCGGAAATATTGCGCTGGAAATTTCGTTGTTGTGAAGTTTCCTTCGTATCCACGATGTTCGACAAGCTTCCGATCGAATTTCCATCTGTGTGCGGGAACTGGCGCGGTTTTAAAACACTGCGCTGGGGTAAAAATATCTGCCGCTACGTTCGGCGGGCAACGTTCCATTTCCGAATGTCAGACATCTGCCAACCGGCTGACTGACTCGCCGAAATTACCAGAACACGAGCAAAGAAATTCAATTATTCTGACAAAGCAGCGAAGCAAGCACGTGTACACGCTGCGAACACGCTTCGAACGTCGCTCGGGGAACGAAAGGCTTGCCTTCTGCTCGCGTGCGCGTTTTCACTTTCCAAGATGCCGATGTGTTTCGTGTCCACCGCGTGTGCAACAAGCTGGCTCGATCGCCGAAGGAATTGCGCTGTTTCGCTAGCTTCCTTCAGTGACGAGAAATCAATCTCGTCGTGAATAATGTCTCTAGATTGCTGTTGAATCTTTTTCGACAATCAATTGTCGAGCGGATTATTTCTCTCGTCAACAATGAAGTTGGAGAATTTTTCATATTTCTTCAATATTATTTTTGTAATATTTTCTTTAATACGAACGAGCTGTGTATTATGTTGTAATATATCGATGAATTGTAGTATTCATTTAACGTTTGAAAAAAGAGACCTAGTCTTCCTGAATATAATATCTAAATCCATTCGTCCTGTAATTACTGTAATATTTGGTTCGCTATTATATCTATAATAAGTATAGAGAAACGGTTAACCAGAAAATAATTGCATGTGTAAATCGTACCACATTGAAGTTGATCAATGTTTCATTAAACGGGCCAAAATAATCAATTTCATTAATTTCGCTCATTCGAATTTCGTTTCATCCAAAAGAAAAAAAAAAACGTATTTATTTTCATGATTTTACTCTGTTACTATTTTACTTTATAATAACTTTCACTTGCTATAAAAAAAGAGCTAGTCTCAATCGAAAGTTTATAACTAATCACAAGTCTTCAGCACGTGATTTTTCATTGTTTTCTTGTAATAATTTCTTCAATTCTCATTTTCCTTTATGGAGTACATAAACGGTGTTCTCATCTATTAAAGGATTGGCTCACAAAATTTCTTTCAATTTCAAATTAATAATTAATGAAATTTAAACTTGAAAAATCGACACATTAAAATTTAGATGAAAATTAAAAATTAAATCCAGGCTCAAAAAATTAATAGAATTTCAAACCCGATTGAAACTGAATTTTACTAAAAACAGGCAAGGCTTTCAATTTCACAGGAGAACGTTGAAGGAGGAAAAAATTGCAAGCGAGCAACGAGAATCGAGACGCTGCAGGCGAACGCGACTGCGTCGTTGTTGCAAATGAACGTTTCGTTCTCGCCTAAATGGCACGGTGATTCGGCTGTTTCCGCGGAATTGCGCAGGAGGAATATACGATCGAACTTAACGGCGCGCCAGGTGAAAAAGAGCGGCCGCGAAACTGACAGATTTACCGCGGTCAGAAATGAAAGGGAAACACGGTCTGCGTGTTATGAGAATTTCACCGGCGCAACACGTACAGCGTACGTCGTGTTTATAAGTATCAGGACGCTTTCGAGCCAACCTGTTTTATACAGGGTGTCTCGTGCGAAGCTTTTGACAATTTTCTCTTAAACTGTTAAAAGAGAAAAAAATATTTCAAATAAAACTTGCATTGTTGTCCTTCGTGGAACGACGCAAGTTTTATTTAAAACATTTTTCTACATAGCGAATAGTTTCATGTGGAACACTCTGTATAAGAATAAAAATGCAACGTTTCATTTAATAATTATTATCATTTGAAAATTATTGCTAGGATGATACAAATGAGTGTGAATAATCAACTATATTGCTTTTATGGTCACAACTGAGAGAAAGACTCGCCAATGAGATCCTCCATTTTGTCTTTCTTTTCTTAGAGAAAATGTCGGTTCAAGTCGCGACATCAGCGCCTCCAACGTTCGTGGACATGACATAATCTTTCAATTATACCACATCTGTTATCAGTCCGTATAATTAGACAAAAATAGATTGAGATTGTTGAGTATTTCAAAATTGTGAAGTCGTTTTGCAGACAAAGATTAATAGTAAGGCTCCGCGAGTTATGTTGTCGTTAAAACAGTTTACTATATTACAACGATATATTTAATATAATGTATAGTATACAATACCCAATGTAACACACAATTATAACATACGAATTATATGACAATTTATAAATACAAAATAATTTTCTTTCTCATCTCGTTTACTGCTTAGAATCTTGACACTTGAGAAAGTTTTTCAAATTATTCCAACCAACTGTAAGAAACGCAAGTCGATATANTACCCAATGTAACACACAATTATAACATACGAATTATATGACAATTTATAAATACAAAATAATTTTCTTTCTCATCTCGTTTACTGCTTAGAATCTTGACACTTGAGAAAGTTTTTCAAATTATTCCAATCAATTGTAAGAAACGCAAGTCGATATAATTCTGAAATTACATGTGCAGCTATGTACAACTGAAAACCATCAACGTTGGAGATTTCACCGGCGTTCTTCGTCGGATAACCTGCGTGCGGATAATTAATGAAATGTTTTAATTGCGACGAAACGAGACGAGGCCCGCGAGCGAAATTAAAATATTTTCTATTACGCTAATTCGCCATACGCGTCCGCCAGCTAAATTCACCGTTTCACGTGGAGGATCTTGTAAATCAGGAACGCGTGTCCGCACGTATTCGACCGAGCTCTTCGCGTTTCAAAGAGTCGACTAAATGAAATTTTATATTAACCCGGCCGCGCGCGGTAACCATAATATCGCGTCGCATAATGAAATTTTAATAGTATATATACCGCGCGACGCTTCAACTAATTCTCGAATAAATAATTAACGACTGAATGGAGGACTAATCAAACGAAACACGCGGCTGGCTGCTGCGTGATTACGCGCAATATGTATGTAATTCACTCCGCGTGTCGCCCGTTTCTCTTTCATTAATTATAAACCCCTTTCTTTCGTTAATTCCAATTCAGTGAAACGGAAGCTGAACAGTAGTCGGTTATTGTAATACAGCGACGATGGTCTTTTCCTGGATGACATGAGCTTGTTTCGCAACAGTGGAATTGGACGGAATCACTAAAAACGATGAATATTGTTCGTCGTTACTTTCATGACTGATACTGTTGCGTTAGGTCAGAATAAAATTAATGTATAATTAATATCTATGAACGAATAAATTAATATTTATCGGTAAATCATTAATTATTAATCGTTGTTCCTTAGATTAATGAATTAATGATTAATAATTATTAGTTATTTTTGAAAAACTGATCAGCAATCGTATTAAACTGGACGAATGTCAATTCCCAAAGTTAAAATTAATGTTATCGATACACTGAAAGTTTATTAATATTGTTCGTCGTTATTTTTGAGATTAATATCAATTTTGAAGATATTGAAGGTATTAATGTTAATACTAATCAATGGTGAAATTGTGTTCAATCAATTGTTCACTGAAAATATTTCATTTTATATTTTATACTTTTTTTACACGTCACATGTATTCTATATATATATTCTTGCATTCATGAATACCGAACTTAATTCTATCAACATCAGCCGTAGTACAATTTGGAACATTGGAATTTGGACTTTTACATTTATCGCTTGGATATTTATTTCTCGATGTTAAATTTGCACATTTAATTTGTACATCTATACTGAATATTTCATTCGAATGTTCATGCTGGATATTCAATTCAGACACCTCGTTTGAATATTTAATATTGGACGTTTAATTTGGACAAATTTATACCGTCTGTTTAATTTGAATACGTACATACATAGACGGATGTATCGGATGTATTCAACCTGGACACTTAGCTCGAACATTTGTATCGAACATCTATGTAAAATAATATTGAAACGAGCAGATCAGAATGTAAAATAATTCATTTACATGCGTCAGAGTCATCTACCAGTGGGCTATATAACGAACGCCATACGTTCGAATGCTCTGCACGATTTCCCTCAAACAACAAACAACTGTCTAATAAAATTCCGAAAAAAAAACCTGGAGAATGCAACACTCGAGTGTGAAATCTTCTCGGGAAACTTGTTACTTCTGCGAATTGAGGGAAGTCGACGAGGCGAGCTGCGAATTCACTCGGCGCGAACAATCGGATCTGCGTGAGGGAAAGGAGAGAGAGAGAGAGAGAGAGAGAGAGAGAGAGAGAGAGATGGGGGCATCGCGTTACACGAAACCGAATCATCTTTCCATCCGCGAAATCGCCACCGCGAGGCTGCAAAATGAAATCGCGCGCTTCTTTCCGCTCTCGGTTAACCTGCTTTTCAACCCGCCACCGTTTCGTCCCTTAACGAATGGTATTAAAGAGGGAGAGAGAGAGAGCAGACACTCTCTAGGAGAGAGCTTTCTCCTCACCGAGGTTACACACTTGTCCGTCATTCTCGGAAGCTGAAACGCAGTTGCGATTAAACGAGCGTGAAGAACGATCGTGTCAGCGACAGAGAGCTTGCAATTACGAAAAAGGGAGTAATCGGAAAAGAATGGTACGCGATTTAACCATTAGGGGCTATACCATTATTACAGGGGAATTAATTTTAGTCGGTTTTAAAATATGTAATATCACATTTTCCAGTATATTAGAAACTATATTGTCGAATATAATGCGTTTAATTCATCCACACTGAATAGAAAGACGCATACATGTGTCTAAATATAAACAAATATCGCTTTGTATTATTTAATGACAAAAATAGAAAAATAATGCACGATGGAACTGAAGATATAATTGACGATATATAATATATATAATTTTAAGGTATGATGATATACGATATACGATATATGATATATGATTTTAAGGTATGATGATATACGATATACGATATATGATATATGATTTTAAGGTATTGAAAGAAAAGAAATTTGGATTTATGATTGTCGAACTACTTGTCGTGCTACTAATAATGGAGTGTTTACAATTAAAAAAAATATATAGAACCAAGTATATATACATATATAAACGATGTCTCCAAAATTACTTAATTCATTCATGAAGAATAATAAGCCGAATGATACACATTAATATATCATCATCACACAATAGTCGGTTTTAAAAAATGTAAGGTTGCGCGATGAACTCTTTGGTCATATCACATTTTCCAATATATTAGAAACTATATTGTCGAATATAATGCGTTTAATTCATCCACACTGAATAGAAAGACGCATACATGTGTCTAAATATAAACAAATATCGCTTTGTATTATTTAATGACAAAAATAGAAAAATAAAGCACGATATGAAACTGAAGATATAATTGACGATATATAATATATATAATTTTAAGGTATGATGATATACGATATACGATATATGATATATGATTTTAAGGTATTGAAAGAAAAGAAATTTGGATTTATGATTGTTGAACCACTCGTGTTCATCGTGCTACTAATAATGGAGTGTTCACAATTAAAAAAAAATATAGAACCAAGTATTTATACATATATAAACGATGTCTCCAAAATTACTTAATTAATATATCAAATGATACACATTAATATATCATCATCACACAATCTAATATACGCGTGTCGTGATATTTCTAACAATAAATACTTCAAAATAAATTATTATTATTGTCACGAAAATTCCAGCAACATTTCACAAACTCATGTCTCGCGTTGAAATTTTTATACCAACGAGCTTTCAATTACGAAGAAATAGCTGCGAGTTATAACTGAAAAAGCTGGAATTAATGGGTCTCGATTTACACGAATATCGATCTACTTTTATGTATTAACGTGTTCTTCGAGTACTTTTCGGGAAAGTGCATTTGCGTGAAAATAATATCGCGTTTCAATATGACGATGGCTTTACGGCTACGGGATTAACCTCGACGCATCTACTTAACATAAAAGCCAACATTTGGACAGCTGGTCTTATTCACCAGCTACTACACTGGGGCACTTAATGGACACGCGAATGTTATCATATGGGAATTCCAAGTAATTGAATCAGGTTAGGCAACGTCATACAACAGCGGCCTCCCACATGAAAGATCCGACTATACGGAAAACTCCAAGTTTATCAAGAGACGAAAGATAAATTATTTTCCACCCCGTGGAAAAGTAATAACAAAGTTTCCGCGTAACTCGAGTCGCGAAAGAGGGTTCTCGTCTTATTGCGCAAGAAACGATGCTTAATACACGGGGATTCAATTTTGCAAATCTAATGTGAACTTTGTTGTAATTAAGCATAGTTGTCCCTAAGACCGTGCTCCCTCCTAATTTATACATTAATTGCTTAACTAGAAATTTGTACGTGAAAAGTTCGGTCGGTTTGTTAAAAAATTTACTTCTACTCGAATGTTGAAAGTTTTTATTCAATTTCGAACTGCTTGCCAATTTTGGGAAATTTTCATCACTAATCTGCGCAACGTTCTCGCAATAATGAACTTGAAGACCAAGTTCCAAGGAGAAAATTCCTTTGTAAAGGAGGAAATTCGATATTTCGTGGATCCAATCACGGAGGAGATTTTCGAATCTTTGTATCTTACAAATATACGCGTAGACATAAGTGAGAATCGTTTAATTTCAGAGACTTGAGACTTAAAATTCCGAGTGAAGATATTCATTTGTGCTGTTTGTGGAATTGCTCAATTACAATTATTACTGTAATCATTATTCGTGTTATTATATTGTTGCAAAATGTAATATGAAAATATACAGAGAAACGTAGTTTTACAACATTTGGTAATGATCGTCTGTCCTATGCAACAAATTTCTCAACTCGTAATCTATTTTGAAGGAAACTTGTGAGCCGCAAGATCGGCAGAAGCTACGTTTAAATTACAGAATGCAGAATTAAAATTGAAATGCATTATAAATAATTAAAATGCATTAAATCATAGTACAATTGTAATATACTATAATAAATAGGATTTTAAGATCAGACCAAATAATCGTTGCATTCGATTTCACGCGTGAAGTTTTCTGTGATGCTTTGCAATTCGCGCAATTAAAACACTTGAAGCTGAATTTGACCAGAGGAATCTCACTCTCTCGAGTTGTAACTCTCTCTCTCTCTCTCTCTCTCTCTCTTTGAACATTGTCGATAGTTTTGATTCGTCCAACACGCGAGGGAGAAACTTTCCCCCGCTGAATTTAGTTCTCTCTGCGCAAACGATCTTTCGCTCGATACCGGCGACCTTCTCGATTGTTAAGTTTGAAGACTGTTTCCGGCAAGTCAAACAACTGGCGGCACGTGTCTACCCATGAAATTCCTTCTGACGCTCGCTTCGATAATGGAGAGAGGGACTTCTTCCTTCCTTTCTTTCTTTCTTCTCGTCTTTTTTCGTTAGACACGGTGCCGTGCTTCCATTGACCGCGACATAGTGACACCGCGAGTCTATGTCTCGGAGACAGTTCGCCAAATAACCGATATTTACCGGTATATATATATATNTATATATATATATATATATATATATATATATATATATATATATATATATATATAGACGAGCCGGTGCACAAAGAGGAGAGCAGAGGTTTGCAACTTTCGAATAACAGCTGTCGAAATTGAACGGCGTGGACGTTAATGGATCGTTGAAGTTTAGATCACGCGGGCTGAATCTGCCAGTGGCAGTCGGAATGTAGGGTAATTATATGGGACACTCGGTCCCGATCTCTTCCGATTTTTCTCAATAAGTTTCCCCTACACTCAGAGCAAATCGTTCTTGACGTTTTTTTTTTCTCTTAATTAATTAGTTATTTTCGTGATTTCGTCAATTGTTGTATCATGTAAATTTCGAGAGTTAATTTTAACTACTGCAGGATCTTCCCTCTGAAATGATAAGCATTGAAAAATTGTTCAATTCCAATATCTCATTTTTTTACAAGTTATGGAAAAAAAACTTGTAAATAATTTTGGAGATGTGAACATTTTTACTACTTTCGGGGATGAAAAATATTTCCAGAAATACCTTTGAAAAACGAGGTATTGAGGCGCAGGTTTTAAAGTGAGATCAAACGAATCGTTGCTTTCATCACAATTTATAACAATTTCAAACTGCTATACTTTTAACTAAATCTGATCTAAACCTAGCCGAAGAGCTTCTCAGGAAAAGTGTTGCACTATTTCAAAAATTTATAAAAAATTTTTCAACTGCCTGTCAAAATGTTTTGCTCGTTTATTTGTAAAAGAAGGAAAAAAGCTATTTATCTAAACTTAGATCTAAACCTAGCCGAAGAGCTTCTCAGGAAAAGTGTTGCACTATTTCAAAAATTTATAAAAATTTTTTCAACTCCCTGTCAAAATGTTTTGCTCGTTTATTTGTAAAGGAAGGAAAAAAGCTATTTATCTAAACCTAGATCTAAACCTAGCCGAAGAGCTTCTCAGGAAAAGTGTTGCACTATTTCAAAAATTTATAAAAAATTTTTCAACTGCCTGTCAAAATGTTTTGCTCGTTTATTTGTAAAAGAAGGAAAAAAGCTATTTATCTAAACTTAGATCTAAACCTAGCCGAAGAGCTTCTCAGGAAAAGTGTTGCACTATTTCAAAAATTTATAAAAATTTTTTCAACTGCCTGTCAAAATGTTTTGCTCGTTTATTTGTAAAGGAAGGAAAAAAGCTATTTATCTAAACCTAGATCTAAACCTAGCCGAAGAGCTTCTCAGGAAAAGTGTTGCACTATTTCAAAAATTTATAAAAATTTTTTCAACTGCCTGTCAAAATGTTTTGCTCGTTTATTTGTAAAAGAAGGAAAAAAGCTTCTCGAGAGAACGTTGCACTGTATCAGAATCTTGTTCACCGTGCTTCACGGTCTGTCAAATAAATTTCGCTGGAACGCGAATAACGTCGTGGAACATCTTGCTCGAAGCTAAACGAAATTCCTCACGCTCCTGGAATCATCAAAGACGTCCAGACAGTAGCCAGCGAAAGGCTGCCGGGACGGGAAAAATTCCCCGCTACATCCAGCTTTACGTCGGTGATAACTCGAGGTACGTCTATCTCGAGGCGCGCAGGTGCTCTTATCGTTAACTCGATCCACGTACGTATATCGACGATTCGGAAAAAGAGTAGATAATACACCGGACGCCAGGAGTCAGCTGCGCGAATTTGTAGAACGTGGCTCGAGCTGGTCCGGTTTTCGGAGCCCCGGTGCCAACGTGGCTGTTCAATGCGAGTAAATCGCTGAGAAAAGCAATACTAGAACCGCTGAATTGCCAACGCCATGAGAATGCATCGAATGGCTGCGAATAGCGGTAGATAAAAACGCGAGGCAGCCAAGAAGAATTGATACATTCACCTCCCTGCGAAACATGTGCGAAGGTGTTCATCGATACGCCGGAGAAGTTGAATTCTCGACAACGAAGAACGAAAGACTGTTCGATAGAAGTTCCAGACTGATCCACTTTGGTTAAATTTTAATGAATAATAAGAGTAATACACAGTGATATATTGCAACGTTAGACTTTTAAAGGTTTTAATTCTGAATTAAATTATTATATACAGCTAAGGAAGATAACTTTTAATTTCAGCGGGTTAATTATAATGATTTCATTAGTAATAATCGAGGAATTTAGCAAAGTCAATGTACACTATAATTATAATTTTACAAATCTAACCAATCATAAAAGTAATGATATAATTTCAGTAACGTTATAGCATGAAATTTTGAAAGATTATTAATTATGAATTAAATTATTATACAGTTGGAAAAGATAATTTCTAATTTGAATGTATTGAGTATAATTAGTAATTAATAAGAAAGTTGAGAAATTTAGAAAATTCTATATATATATAATTTTGTATCGATCTTTAACATATATATAATATTAAATCGAGTTAGAGTATTACTTAAATATACATAACATTAAATTGAATTAAAAATTCACCGGACTCTATAGAATTTTGCATCGATGTTTAATTTCTATTTAATATTAAATCGAATTCGTGTTGGAGAGCAGTACATGAACATACATAATATTGAAAATTAATTAAAAATTTACAGAACACTCTATATGTTTAATTTATACCTGACGTTAAGTCGAATTAACGTTAAGAATTGAAATGAATTGAAAAGCTTGCAAGACTCCGTGGAATTTCGCATGGATCTTTATATTTAATGTTAAATCGAGCCAGCGTTGAAAAGCAAAGGGTACTTGCTTTTGAAGCTCACGTCCTCGAGAGACAAGGCACTCTTCGTCGCCGGAAACGCCCATCATTCTAAATAAAAGCACGAAACGACGTTACACGGACGGGCTGGCTGGGAACAACGGAACGCGTACGAGTGTATTAGGAATGATGACGTCGGGTGGAGAAAGTAAGCGGGCAGGATCGGTTCGACCTTATCGGAAGGAGGTGAATCTCGAGCCAGAGCCACGAAAATAGTTGGCAGCTCGGTAAACGTTGCTTCGACTCCAGTGTGCCAAGACTCCATTCCGAGCGTGGCGGCACGATGAATGTTTGATGCACGCCCCGGCTTGCTTGCGGATTCACGCGGTGTGTCTTGCCGCCAAGCACGAGGGAACGACGAGCACGAGCCTCGACGCTAAAGCGTCATCACCTCGAGTTCCACCAGCTTTACCCTCGCTGCTTTCACCGCTCTGTGCGCGAATATCAGTCGGTTGTCTCGACGGGCGATGCGGTTGAAAAATTCATCTGGCCCGTTCGTTCACCTTGATTATCATCTTCTATATATATATATATATAGTATGGGGTATTGAAATTGATGTCTCGTCAAGTATTTCTCTCTTGGTCTGTCTCTTCGCTGATAGATAATAAAATTGTGAAGGAATGCTGCGGTCCGAATCCGGCGGTCCATTCATGAATTTGTGAATTTAATTTCTATCGCGATAATTATGTAGCAATGATCTGTGAAGATAGTCCTCGCAAGACCGTACAAACAGTGACAAATTCGATGGTCCATTTATCAATAAATCTTTTGCCAGTTTTTCGTGCAATTAGGAATTTTTTGAAATCACAGAATAGAATATTTCGTCAATTCTTGTGACAAATAAATAACAACGATCTATGAAGATAATTTTCGCAAGAGTATATAAATAATGACGAATTCGGTGGTCCATTTATCTCTCATTTAATTTAATTTCCATTTTATTTCCATTTATCGTAATCCGTGAAAATGTTTTCCGTGTAATTAACGACGAATTCGACGGTCCGTTTATCCCATTATTAATTTAATTCCAATCTTTTAATTATCATTTTATTTTTATTTATTCCATTACTCGAATATTTAATCAAACGTATTCGGCACCATTATTCGATGTGCATAATGCACATTTGTTTACGTTCATTGATCATGCAGTTCCATTTAACAGCGAGATTTCAATTGACTAAAACAGACCGAATACTTTGCAATTTAAATTATAAATTTCTTCGTTCCCTTTCACTGTTTCATCGATTGCATCGACCTAGTGAGTTGTTGCAATTGGTATTGATTTATAGAGTTTCACATAGTAAGGCAAAATACACTGAAATTAATCTTAAATTCGTTGCACTGGCACTGAATGAAATCGAAAATTTTAATGTATATTTCGCAAAATATGAAATAACAGAGTGAACATTAATAATTGAAATTGATAACAAATTGTTAGAAATTTTATTTTTATTTTTCCAATCCCAGTCTTTGACGAAAATTCGATAATTCGAGACAGTAAGAAAGATTTTTCAGTGTTCAGAATTTTTACAATTCTCTCGAAACTTAACCACCCTCGTTTTTCCACTCGTCGCGCGATGTTAATAAAAATTCCCCGTCCGAGAGGAAAGTCTTATGATCCCACGTTCGAATTGTCGATAATTTCCCATCGTTATCGATCTTCTTCCCCAATGAGAACAACCCCGCGAAAATATACTTACTCGGGTCGCTTTTTCGAAGTGAAAGAAAGAAACTTTCGTAACGAAATTGCGCTCGATTTTGTTGCTTTCCGGGGACGCGCGAGACGTTGAAAATCGCGAGTGATCGCTAATTGAATAGCCAGGTTGGTGGAGGCTGTAAGAGGGAAGATAGATCTCGCACAGGGATGAAAGTTGCCCCGAGGGGACTGGAGCGCATGAATGCGATGTTTGGAAAGCGAGGAGGTGGGGATCCTAGAAACGCGTGCGTACTTATATATCTCAAAGGTTCAAAGTGGCAGTCGCCGGAGTGCACCTATTCCAGTGTGTTTGGCTTTGCAGTTTTTTAACAGCGAAATGGAAAGTTTAACGCGCGCGTGAGTTTTAGCGCAGAGGTGAAGAACGAACGGGTAAACAGCTACTTTGAATGAGATTCGCCAACGAAGGAACGGATTAACTCGTTCAGAGGTTCGTATCTCGAGAATATATCGAAACTTACCGGGTTTTTTTATTATTTCGCAAGCGCAATAGTACGAAACAAATGTTGAGTAATAGGATAAAGTAGATGATAACGAGTGATAGTAATGAGAAGTAAAATAAAATAATTAATAACAACTTATACAATGATAATAAGAAGAAGAGGAAGGAAAAACAAAATGAAATGGAATCGAATCACGTAAGTCAATAAATATAAAATATTTAAAACTTTTTTCGAGCACGAGTTTCATTGTCATTTTCTGCTCGACATTTTCGGCTCTGGCAAAGAAAGAATATTACTAAATATTCGCCTGATAATTCCACGAGGCTGTGAAGTCATTTTGAAATGTTTCCCTGGTAAAAATAACATTCTTAAGCGAGAAAGTTCGCCGCGAAAGTTTCGAATAGCCAGACGCGAGGCAGAGGAAACGCTTTCACCGTTCTCGCAAGTCTTCGAAATAGTTCTCCTCGTTTAATGGGAAAGTGTTTCCCGTTGTTTTGGAAACGGGGATGCAAAGAAAGAGAGAGAGAGAGAGTACATCGCATAAAAACTGAAATATCTTTCGCTGTCCGTCTTGGTAAATCTCCATAAGACTTTGCGCTTTAAAACTTCCGCTAAAAACACCTGATATCGTATATTTTATTTTTGATCCGAGCTGCATTTCTGCGGTGTATCCCTTAATCTGTTACCTAAGAAGATATTTTATGTCTCGGATATATTTTCGGATTTTATAAGTTCCGAGAGCTTCCGTTTAGTCTTTGAAATTTCTCTCGTTTAACGCGAGTTCGTTAAACATGACCGCTATAATAAACTGTAAATTATACGTACTTGCTCTCTGCATTGTTTATTTGAAGTCAGTGCAAAGACGACGATTTATTAAATCTATTTAATTTATTAAACCTTCTCGAACTGTTACTTTCTTCCTTTATTTCTAAAATTTGTTAAATATTAAATACCGTTGTAGGGATGTCTGTTTCATCAGGGATTGTTTGCGATGATAATTTGTCAAATTTATTTATTACGATACATTTCCTTTCGATAATTTCCAACTATTATTAAATTTATTTAAAAATATCTAAAGATGATTGCTTCGTTATCAGCACTTTAATTAAATAATCAATAGGATACCTTAAAAATTCTAATGATATAATATATCATATAATATCATATATATCATATATAATAAAATATATATTTAGAACTCTGAAGAATGCTGCCCAACTACTAGAATTTTAATTAAATAATCAATAAAATATTTTGAAGTATCGACGAAAATGAACTGCAACACTCGATTCACTCTTCGAAAGATCACGTTCTTTCGAGGACAAATCGGACCATTTTTCTAACTTTTTGCCTATGATTCCTCGCATAAGTTTCACCTTCGCGACGAATAGATATACAATGCAAGAGAAAAAGAAAGAAAATNAAATAATCAATAAAATATTTTGAAGTATCGACGAAAATGAACTGCAACACTCGATTCACTCTTCGAAAGATCACGTTCTTTCGAGGACAAATCGGACCATTTTTCTAACTTTTTGCCTATGATTCCTCGGATAAGTTTCACCTTCGCGACGAATAGATATACAATGCAAGAGAAAAAGAAAGAAAATTTCTGTTGACCTTAGAAATCATGGCCAAGCTGAATTTCGCGGCAGAGAATTTCGAATCGAAGGTGTGGAATTCATCTATGGTAGGACAAACTTTTCTTTCCACCCTGTACAAATGAGCCCGGAGGCTCGCTGGCGAGTTTCTCCGCTCAATCGCGGCGTTTCCATTCGAATTAAAGCCGGCCCGGCAGCGGATCGCGATAACAAATGAAATACGCCAATGCGGCCGACCGATTATCTCTCTCTCTCTCTCTCTCTCTCTCTCTTTCTCTCCGGAATAAAAATTCCCGCTCTCCGAAAGTGTAGCACGAAGAAGCCGGACGTTATCGGGCGTGTCTCTGTCGCGTTACTCGAGTTATCTGTGAATTTAAAAGAAACGAAAAGAAAAAAAAAAAGAGATGAAGCGTGTTTTGCGTGGCTTGACGTTTCGAAAATTCTAACTACTGTGTGTGTTTTTCTAGTGGAACGAACGTAAATTAATGCGACTGGGATTTACTCTAACATGAATATCTATCATAGTTTATTGTGCATGAGAAGAAGTATAATTTGGAAAGTATTATCAGTTATTCTGTCAATATTTATTGATAATTATATTGTAATATATCAATTGATAAAATGTTTTCCCAATTTAGAAGAACGAACTTCTAAATTCTTTTTTTTTTCATTTCCTAGACTAATATTATATGTCGTTATTAATATTAATTATTTTGATAATTTGGTCCATTTCATTGATATTAATTACTATGTCTATTAGAGTAGAAATGCCCATTAGTTCAGAATATTAAAGAATGCAATACTACAATTTATTCAGTTCAGGTTCGAATTGATGAACGTCAAGATAGAAAGATTAAATTTTGAATCATTTTGTACGTTTTGTATTTCTAATATTCTAACATTACAAAACATTACATTGTCAATAGATGTAGTAATAAATGTACCAAATAATATAATCAAAATATGATATTCGGAATACTAAATAGTGAAACTATTATAATTTCGTATAATTACGATAATAAACTAAGTATTAATTTAAATTCTACATTAAGTATTAAAATAAATTAATATAAAATTCCATATAGAAAAATTTTAACATTATAATTAAAATTTTAAGTTCGTATAATATATATGAGACAGTATATATCTCATTAATCCTTTCATTCCAGATTTAACAATCAATTGATTATGCTACCTTTGTACAGTCAGTTATACTGCAGCCATTTAAATTTCATTCGGCAGATCGACTTAAAATTATTTTCAATAAACTTGGTTCTCATTTTATAGCTTGGTCTCACT
>NIPQ01110350.1:0-15518 GCA_002806875.1 Lepidotrigona ventralis hoosana | reverse complement strand
GGTGGATCCAAGAGGTAGGATCAACGAGGACGTTTTGTCTGATCCCTGACAAAGGTCGAACGGTCATGCACTTTTGAACGCCCGGTCAAATGGCGTTTTTAACACTAAACGTACCAAGCGGGGTCAAGTGACCCCTTTTCAAAGTTCACTTTAAATAAAAATATACGTTTGAGCATTTCATTAGAAATCAGAAGTTATGTTGCAAATTATTTCCTTTAATAAATTAAGAATTTCTTTCTAAAAATCAACGTTTATTCATAAAAATTCAGTCAAATGACCCTTTATGGTAAGATAGGTATATGTAAAATAGTGTTAAAATTCTGCATTCTCCTTTCGTTCGTTGAACTCTTGTTAGTCTGATTACTTTTCTTGTTATTTACTTTGAAAGTTGCACTGTTTCCTGTATTAAACTGACTGTATTGCCTGTATTCCTTTCGTAAAAAGATGTGGATTTTAGATCTTCTCATAGTTTATCTTTTTATCAGTTCAATATAACCTATATATTATTTATGAAGATGTTAAAACAACTTTTATAGTGAAACAATACATTGATTAGAAAAATATATTTATATTAATGTATATAGTAAAATTTTTGAGAGCTGTTTTTTTTTAGATATACCAGTTCATCAGTATCTGGTTTGCTGTCCAATTGATCAATGGCAATGTCTTCTTAAAGTATGTAATAAAAAAAAAATTTTCCGATGAAACGCCTTGTCCACCAACTGTACAACTGTGTACAATTTGTATCTTCGATCGAATGTAATTCAATGGTTCTTTCCAGCAGCAAGTTTACACGCGTTTATTCCCACTATTCTTTTTATATAACGAAAATGAATTCAAGCAATCAATGTCAATCTAAAAGGTGATCTTTCCAGCATGTACACGGGAAAATTACATGCGTATGCAAATTGACTTTTCGCACGACAAGTCGCAAGATGGCGTAGCAAGAAAATATGTAGAAACGACGTAAAAAGAACTAATCGAGTTCTAATCTCGAAATGTTCAAAAATGTCTGAAATTTACAAATGTTTTCACAAAATTTCCCGCGAAACAATTTAATTCAAGTAAGAAACGAAGCCTCAAGTGAGTGAAGTCACAGCTAAGAGGTTAGGTTTGTCCGAGAGGTAAGAGGTTAGGTTTCTTCGAGAAAGAATTCACGGCGCCACGTGAACATACTGAAACGAAAGGGAGGAGTAATCTGTCATTTTAGCCTCGAAATGGCACGTTAATGCAAATGGAAAGCTAAATCGCTTTGAAAAATCAAGTGAAATGACGTGTCACTCCGAACCGTTTCATTTTCACTCTGGCGTCGGTTAGAAAATTGAAACGAGAGTAAAACAAAGGTCTTTCAAGCCTCCCAGCACAGCGACGATAACTATTATCGTCGTTCTATTTGTCTCCTAACCAGTCCAGGGCAGCGTTCGACATTTCGCGTTTTAAAATGGCACCGCAAAGGATTAATAACAATTTCACGACTATTAAATAACACGCTTACGAGTCGAAAGCAGCCAACTAACGCGGACAGAGAGCAATAAAGTTTTTCAGGTATCGAGTATCAAACTGATATTTGCACCTCAATGACTCACTATTAAAGATAGAGTATTAGTTTCAAGCTTTCACAATTGATAACCGATAAAACGGTCTCTCACCAGACGTATATATGGCCGGTTTGTCGCTTTCTTGGCCAATAATTCACCTCTTAAAAATTTACTATCACCCAAATTTATCAACCGATTAATAAACAAATTGGAAACGAGTTTTTCTCTGATGAAACTGCAAGTAAGCGCCGGTATCTTTTTCTTCGAGAAATGTTCGAATATGTTTGGCCATTTTTTTTTCTTTTTTTTTTCTTTTTTTTTTTTTCTTTACGCGAGTTACATCTGTGCCTGTGTCATCCTAGACATAGTTGGCCGAAGAAAAGTAACTCACACGAGGCACGACAGTCACCGCAGATAACGCGGGCACGGGTAGTAAATGGGACAGCGAACTTCGTAGATACACTGGCTGTTATATAAATCTCGAAGCTGTAAAGAGCCATATCGTCGCGACTCGCTTGTCGTTGTCTACGATTTTTTGGTAGGACAGGTCGATCTCGAATATTTAATGGTAACGAGACGAAATCAAATTGGTATAATATTTCCAATCTAGTTGACACTAGAGCTACCAAAATGGTCAAAATCACTGACTTATAATTTTCTTATTGGAATTTTTATAATTAGACGCTAATTTTTTTTTTAAATATATTGATAGAATCTTGTGCTCTTTAGTATAAGATCTGTAGCAATATACTTTAGTCGTTCGTCTACCATTTGTTGCCATTCCTGTTAGAAATTGACGGGCAATTTGTGCTCAATTAAAATAATTTAATTTACTATCAGATCCTCTTTTCAATTAATTTCAAAATTATCCAGAAATTAAGTTTTTTATAATTCATTTATTCTTAAATATACTGCATTTCGATTTGCAATATTATTTTACTGAATTCTCATTTATAAATCTAAGTAACAATATATACATAAATAAATTATGTTAATTTTATAATAAATTATAAAATTATAAAATTATAATAAAATTATAATTTATAATTATATAAAATTATATAAAAAATTATATAAAATTATATAAAATTATAATTTATAAAATTATAATAAATTATGTTAATTTAAATAATAAATTATATTAATATATTAATATATAAATAAAATTTAAATATATCTTATCGTGGATTATCAAATTGAATAATAAACAATTTGAAACAATCTGGATTCTAGAATTTTCATTGAAGCTTTTTAACTCTTTTCTCTTCGTCTATGCGAAAGAAAAAGGCCCAATAATCAGTTCTCTACTATTTTCTCAAAATATACCGACGTGGTTTTCTTCTGTAACTAAGGGTGAGGCTGCCGATCTGTGAAAAACCGACTTCTCTCAACATGCACGCTTACACGCAAGGTCAAAGCTTTTACCTACTCAACTGGTTTGTTATGATCAGGAGACGGTAAATTATAACGCTCTCAAGGTACTTTTCAATCATTTTAATGCATACGTTTTTTTAACACGCGCAGAAGCAAAGTTGCAACATAAACTGATTGTGAGCAATTCGCGAAAAGATTGTTCCAAAAAGAGACTGTATTTTGGTGTTTCTCGTATATAAAATTGTTATATCGTGCAATTATCGTATAAAATCATTGAGTTTCACATTCTATAATTTTGTAACTTCCTGATTGAATATTGAATATTTCGTAATTCAGTTTAATTATTTAAAATTATTTAAGACTACATGAATTATTTGTTAATTATTTAAGACTATTTGACTATAAAGTATTTTATAATTCATGTCATTGTCTAATTAAGCTGTAAGTTTATAAACCTAATCTAAACCTAACCTAAGCGCTGTTTATAAACCTAAGCTAAACCTAACCTAAACCTATAAACCTGTTTATAAACCTAACCTAAACGCTGTTTATAAACCTAACCTAAACCTAACCTAAACCAGAAGAAAAGACAAATGATTGGGTGAAAGGTATTCAAAGATCGAACTTTCATTTGTGTCCAGTGGCCATTAAATGGATACAGCGGAATGATTCATGTTAGTGAATCTCTACGACTCTGTACATAGATGTCAGTTTAATAACCTCGTCTGGTGGCAGCACCATCGCTATGATTGTATACCCGATAGACAAGGCATTCAACTATTTTAAACACCGGTTCAATTGTCGCTGGCTCGGTTATGGTCTAGACAGTAGCAAAGGTTGCGTAACATTTAATAATAAGAAACGTGTACACGCACGATCTAGGATCCATGAACTTTCTCGTTTAGCTCAATTCCGTTTCGAAAGTTCGACGACGAAAGCGTGAAATTTCGAAGAAGTGGGAAAATCTTCAAATTACACTACGCTGATCATTCGAATTTTCAAGAACACGTTATTTTGCCTGAATAAAATTTCTAAGAAAAATTCTTTATAATACACGATACACTGATTTCTCGAGGGATCATTTAAATTCTTTAAAAGACAGATTTTCTTCATGTGCCAAAATCAAATTTCCAACTTTCAATCTTTCGAAGTGTATTGCTCTATGGCTAATAAAATTTCTATTAAATTGCACATTTTATGCTTTCAAAAAATACGTTTGTGTCTGCATGAAACTTGTAACGAAAATTCTAACATCAGGAAGTAAGGTTATTTGAGAATTTTTCGAAACACGAAATGGTTCACAAAATGGTATGACAGAAGGTTTCATCAGGAAGGCAATAGAAGTTCTGCTATATTTCGAGATCTGGGCGTGGCCCCCTCCTCCCCCCAATCTCATCGTAATCACGTTCATTTTGCAAATGCTATGGCACTGATCGGTAACCGATTCCCCGCGTCGCCGGGGCCATTGTGTCGAGTTTTCGACCGCAGTCGTGTACAATCGTTGATTGTAATCTTCTTACATGGTGATTTAAGTGCTATGAGAAGGCGAAGAGGCGAACGAGCGAGGCGACGTCGTTAGCTCGTCCCTTTCTAATTTCGTCGCCTTTGTCGCCGGTCAAAGTCGCCTTTAGCTCGGCTAAGAGAAAGCTCGCTGTCGCCGATCTTTCGATGCCTTTCTGGCTTTATGAAGCGCTGAGGAGAATAATAAACCGAAGGACTGACTGTTTGAGAAAAATAATGTTACTACCGCGTAGCTTCAAATTCCTTTAATTGGCCAAATGACGATCGATCACCCACATAGCGATCGATCGAGATATTCATTGTTTGCCAATTACTGCTAAAATCATTGTCCCAGAAATTTATTGTTCGAAATAAATTTCGCCCAGGTCTGGTGTTTACAGAGTAAACACATGGACAGATGGAAGTATTCTGCGAGACCGTGAGATTGGCTCCGCCATGTTAATGCGTGGGATTAGTATAGGGGGGAGGGGGGCAACGAAATGGTGATGTTTCTCTGTATATATCGATGTTGAAGGGCCGATGGGATTTGTACAAGTGGCAAACTGTCGTTAATTTTAGTCGCACGAGTATTCTTTAGCGCATTAAAAGCGAACGTCTACTTCTTCGGCCAATTTATGGGGCTGCCATGTGTACGATAATTAAAGTAATCCGATCTGGCCATTGCTCGAGATGGGAATTCAGATGAGGGGGCAGATCCAGGGGGGGGGACATCCAAGATGTTTCAATAAAATTACAGAATTTTTAACACTGGAACTATCTATACTAAGTGGTCAAAATGGCCAAATAATTTTCCAAAATTTGGAAATTTTATGTTTAATTTATAACAATGTATTTTTAGGTACTCGAGTGATTTTTAATATTTCTTAAAATGTATTAATAGAAGCTTGTGCTCCTTTTATCGTATTATTAAAATTTTCTCGTATCTTGCATCTTAACACCTTGTCGACGAAGGTCATAACGTTGATCTCAATAAAAAAATAAACATTTAAATTTTACAAAAAAAGTTAAACTTTATGAAAATATATATATGTATGAAAATACAATCGCAGAAATAAAAATTTAGTGCGTATGAAATACAAATTACAAATTTTAATATCGAGAAGTCTATAATTTTGTTTAGTATGATAGATGTTGTAATATCTATCAATTTTAGTCCAAAATTTCATACACATCAACAGGTATCGTTGTAATTACTTTGAATTTTATTATTTCTTGAGTTATCTCAAGTATGGATCAGTAATCTTCCTCCTTCTTCGAAACTAACATTCTCCTAATTCTCCTAAAATATTCCTCATCAATCACATAATCGTCATTATTAGTGCTATAGTCACTATTAGTCCTCCATAAATATTATTTACGAGTTTGTATTTCAGTTTTAACAAATGTCAGGCTTTTCCGTACACTAAGATCTCAACAGCAACTGATTTTAGAGGTTAAAATATGGCGCATGCTTACTGCGCATGTCGTTTATACGACGCCAAAATGGCGTCATCCGTAGAGGTGTAATTTCTTCACTATGAATATTATTTAATCCTTGATAATTTTATTACGATAGTTAACGATAGATCTGTGATAAAGAATATCAGAAAAGGGGCACGGAAAAAAGCGGCATCCAAATATTCGAGAACAGTTACGAAACAGTGAAAGGTGAATACGACTTTGCTCACTGGGTGTCTCAACGATATCTCTTCGATTCTAATAACAAAAAAAAAAAAAAAAATTTGTAAACGAATAGCCCCGCTATGCTAATTAACGTGCTCATCCTCCTACCAATCCTAGCGTCATAAATTTTCATTGTATCGTGCAGCGCGTGCAAGTGAGCTGTCGTCTGTCGCGAGTAACGAGCGTAAAATTTGTTGATTGCGCTGACACCGCGATATACGAAACTTATTACACGCTATTTCACGGCGAGTCAAAAAGTACTCGGCCAGGGAATAAATACAAAGTCTATTGTTCCGTGACTTATGTTCACCCCCCCCTTGCACCTCCTTGTATTGTGCATTATATCATCGTACTGTTTGCCCCGTCACAATGAAAATGGCCCGCTGTAAATCGCGTCGCAATAAAGCATCATCGCAGGGACATGCGGCGCAACGCGTAAAGAACTCGCGTCCCCCAACTGAATCATCCCCTTTGTCTTTGACAAAAAGTCTGTGAAACTTGGACGACGATTCGCTTTTGCTGTGATACACGGATATGCAGGTGATAAATTGCTGGATAAACTGTCTCGAAGCTGTCAAAAAAATTGAACTCTCCCGAGGATTTAATTAAACAAATAGCGACAATAGAGTTGCAAATGTTGCAATTCAACTTTCACTATGTACATATTAAGTAACGTGTCACATTTTTCAATATAACCTTGGTGTAATTCGATTATTTCTTTATACTTTTTATTGTGTATTAATTTAAATATATATATTTGTATAAGATTATTACATTTAATTTCCAATTAAAAAATTTATTATAATTTTAATTTCATCTTTCTATGAATAAAAAGAAAATTTTATTGCTTCGTTATTTTGTCCACGACCTTTCTCCATCTTGTGAACAACTGCATGATCTCCAAGTGCACTCTCCTTTGGAAAAAATGCAGCTCCAAATAAATAATCAGCGGAATATAAGAACATATAAGAACTTTTCAGTTAAACCCCCTTAATTTTGGTCTAATCTGTAACGATATCATCTCGTGATGAAAAATTACACCTTCTCTATTGATGAGTTTCTGACAGTCTCTTTGTCTCAATATTCTTCATTTTGGCCTTTTGTTTAAGGAAATAAAACAGCACGATTGCTCGTGAGATTAAACCAAAAGAATGCAAGATTAATTCAAAATGCTTTCTTTCGACTAACCTTTTTTTTAAAAAGTGTCAACGATTAACAGGTTAGAAGCCTAATTGCTTCAAGTCGCGAAAATGCGGCATTACTTTGGGGACAATCCATATACTTTCGTTCTCGATCATCGCGTTTCGTAAGGACGAAGGAGTCCCCTCGTGACACGATTTTCGCTTTCGAAAGCGAGAACAGCACTCCCCAATTTCGCGAACTTTTCGAATTGTTCCGAATCCTCGGCCAGTCGGTGCGAGCCGGTATTCGCGAGACATTCGGCCGATCTCTCCATCGAAGCGGACGAGTTCGCTTCATGGTCCGCCGAAGCCGACGTCTTCCTTTTCAGGGAAGGGAATCATCAACAGCTACGTGTGTGTGTGTGTGTGTGTGAGAGAGAGAGAGAGGCCGAGGACGTAAAATGATGTTCAGTGATCGGTCGACTTGGTCGCGCGTAAGGCGGCAACGTGTCGCCGGCGATATTCGTGAAAGTCACTTACGTCGTTGCTCCTTACCCAGCCGTAAAGGGTATTCGGTGACGTCAACTTCGATTACAGCCGAATTCAATGGCAAGGTCTTTGGCCTCGCCACCTCTCTCGGTATTAAGGCCAAAGCCAGCGAGAAAAGTCGTGCCGCCGTGTGTCCGACGTCGTCAGCCTTGGCCGCTGCGTCTCCACCAACGTACATTTTACGCGAAAATTGCAGAAAACTGGGGCATCGTCCATTACTTTTCATCTTGTTCTCTATAGGAGACAATACAGCAAGAAATGAGAAATTCATCGATTTTTTAACCTCCTTGTTAACCTCTTGCGTGCTGGACGTACACGCTTTTACGAGAATTTTTAGTGCCAAAATTCCAACATTCCCTCAGTTTTGAGTATATTTAAATATACAGGCAAAATAATTTCTTAGTATTATTGGTATTCCTTAGTATGCTTGTGTATTATTTTGGTCACTCGTTATGGTCCGCGAACCAGTTGCCAACGCAAGGATTCTAACCTAGTATATTTAAATAACCGAAAATACAAAATATATTTAAATAATTGAAAATATCAAGTATATTTAAATAACCGGAAATATAGGCAAAATAAATAATTTCTTAATATTATTAATATATTATTAGTATTTCTTAGTATTATTGTGTATTATTTTGGTCACTCGTTATGGTCCGTGAACCAGTTGCTAGCGCAAGGATTCTAACCTAGTATATTTAAATAACTGAAAATACAAAGTATATTTAAATAATTGGAAATATCAAGTATATTTAAATAACCGGAAATATAGGCAAAATAAATAATTTCTTAATATTATTAATATATTATTAGTATTTCTTAGTATTATTGTGTATTATTTTGGTCACTCGTTATGGTCCGTGAACCAGTTGCTAGCGCAAGGATTCTAACCTAGTATATTTAAATAACTGAAAATACAAAGTATATTTAAATAATTGGAAATATCAAGTATATTTAAATAACTGGAAATATAGGCAAAATAAATAATTTCTTAATATTATTAATATATTATTAGTATTTCTTAGTATTATTGTGTATTATTTTGGTCACTCGTTATGGTCCGTGAACCAGTTGCTAGCGCAAGGATTCTAACCTAGTATATTTAAATAACCGAAAATACAAAGTATATTTAAATAATTGGAAACATCAAGTATATTTAAATAACTGGAAATACAGGCAAAACAAATAATTTCTTAATATTATTTATTTATCATTAGTATATTATTGGTATTTCTTAGTATTATTTTGGTCACTCGTTATGGTCCGTGAGCGCAAGGATCCTAACCTTCTTAACTATAGCTTTCGGATCAACAAGTCCATGCGGTTTTTTTCTAAATAAATAACACGAAACTTCTTCGTGTTAAACAATAATTCATTCGAGACCGTATTGACCAACTCTCATAATTCTGCGGCAAAGAACTGATCCAGGTTTGACATCGATCAAAGATTTTTTTCTCTCAAAAAATTCGGAAGAGAGCGAAGGTTTGGTGAATAAAGAGAATGTGATAACACATCTCATCCTACTTGCAATAATTCCTGACGAGTCTCCAATGACGTATGAAATCTGGCATTATCGACGAAAAGCAACTCCTTTGCGACTCACTCTAATTCTGCACGTTTTTTTCTTTTTTATAAATGGTATTGCATAATTCGTTCAGTTGTCGACAGTACACGCTCGAATGAATCGTTTCATTCCTTGGAAGCAATTCAAAGAACACGATGTCTTTCTAACCTAAACCTAACCTAAACCCAAATACACGGTGTGGTCGGTTTTCACGCGCTAGCGAAGACAATTGAAAGCAATTTACGAGGCAGCGTGATTTAAGAAGAGCAAACGAGCGAACTGAAAATGGATTCTCCACGCGGCGGCGACAATCCGTGGTTTAATTTCGCGTGTTGTCGAGAGGAATCTCTCCGCTTATCTAGTATCTCGGTCGGTATTAGACCCCGTGTTTCGTAAGTACAATGGCGCAGGAGAATAATGCGCGCGAACGAAGATAAAAGGGTGAAAAATAGAGGAACGACAGAAGTGAATAAAAATAAAAGAAGGACAGAGGAGAAAACATACGCGCCATAATTCTGGAGATCGGAGTTAAAAGCGTGGGCGAGGATCGAGATAAATCATTTACACGCGCTTTTATACTGTGCCGCGTGTTTACACGCCTACGAGACCCGTGTATTAACGATACTCGCGACGACGATGGTACGCAAGGAAAAACGCGGATCGACGTTTCTCTGAAAGTGTCACGCTGCAATGAGCGAGATGTGTACCGTGTGTTTCTTTTTATTCTCTTTGTCCGACAGGTTTGCTGGCGAAGTTGACACGACCAAAATGTCCGCGAAGTATGATTCAGATTAACCGAATTATCTGAAATGTGTGCAGGGTGGAAGGAAAGGTTTGTTCGTGGCTGAATTCTTTTTTTTTTTTTGCATTGTATTCTACTCATCACGAAAGCTAGCTAATAATTCTATTGAAAAATGACAAAAGAGTTCCTTAATCGTTCAACATTACGGACGCGCGCGTGCTAACAGCGACTTTACGTGGATGTCTGTTTCACGTAATTTTCGTGTCAGGTTTCATTAACTAATATTTGATTTATCATAGTTGTAGCATCAGCGTGAGTCTAAATAATCCAATGATAAAGCTAACTGTTGACGTTAGTCGAAATACAAACATTACATCATCAGAATCATAAAGTCGCTGTTAGAACGCACGCGTCCGCAATGTTAAGTGATTAAGAAACATTCTTCAAAGGGCATGTATATACGAAAGTATTAATTACACAAAAGTCTGTCACTTTTTTAAATAACATGCTATCTACTAATTACACTAACCGTTATATGAAATATATGATCTGCTTCCATAAATAACCGACTGAGCTGTTCGAGCGATAAAGCTTCAACAATTTCGAATGAAGATTCTGAAATGTCTGAAATGATTGAACCGGCGACATTATTCTCGAAAGGAGATCATGTGTTACAGGCAATTTGTCGAAATCTTAACTCCACAGATTATTACCTGCATCGCAAGTATGTAAATAAAATCGATCGCAAAAGGAATAGATCGGTTACTCGTTCGCGATGCTGCTGAAAAACAGTTTGAACGTTGTATTGTAATAACGCGCGATAACCTATCATCGAACGTTAAATTACACGGACAATATAAAGTTTAAGTATACGGTTCGCGGACTGTCCCAACACCTTAGCTGACGATACAGCTTCAAGCAAATTTATTCCCCCTTCCTTCTCCCTCCCCCCTGCGTTGCTTCTATAATTATTTACGATTAAATTACATAGTATATCACAGCGTATCATTATACGTCGTTTCATAGTTCGAAACGCCTTTGTTCGTTTCCCGGATCGTTTGTGTCTTTCCGAGATTCTAGTCGTTGCCTCGCTGACGGTACGTACAATCGAGATAATCGATTGCATATACCTCCCACAAGCACAGACGTAGGCTTTAGATTTTGATGGATATTTCAAAACATATGATTTGATACAATCAGATGGATCTTTTCTACGTCTACTTTTTGATTAAATTGTCCGTTCTAAATATATTTCCCTAAGTATATTTCAATAAATAAAGCATCAATAAATAAAACAGTTATAAGTAATAATTTTATCGTTCCCAACGAAAAACCAATCGATAAATTCCTGTAAAACACGAATAGGGTCTCTTTCTAAGACACACGTAAATACGTAATGGAATAATTTTAGATACTAATCTCGTTTGGAATCTGGAGATACAATTGAACATTTTGCTTGTATTACTTGGTACAGTCACAGACGAGCTTTACATTTCGGTACTGAAAGGTTGACAACACTGTAATGGGTCTCAAAAATCATACTGCTGGGCGCATTCATTAGTTCCCCAATTCGTCGTTGTTTAACGTAGAGTGCGCTAGAAAACTAGTGATTTTTTACTATGTCGGTATTTCAGGTCACGAAATCCCGTAAGATGCTTGGTCTATTCATATATTTCGTCGCTGTTAAAACTCTAATCTACAACTAAAATTCTAACCTAACCTAACCCAACTAAAAATCTAACCTAAAACCTAACCTCTAACCTAAATTTTTGGGAGATTAATATACCTGTTTTATATATAGAGAGAGAAATTGAATAGAAAAAATAGAAAAATCTTGATGGTAAAAGTGTATTGTTGCTAAAACTATCGACTGAAACATAAAATTTCCATCAGGGAAAATGAAAAAATAGAAAGCTTCACGATAACAACAACTTGCAATAACTTTCATTTATTTATATATTTTATGAAAAATCATTTAAATCTCTAAAAATACGCTGTTTCTACAAAATTTCTAACAAAAATTACAAATTGATCATTTTAACCACTTTGATAGTTTCTATTTGGTGCTATGTATATCCAAAGTGTATCACACTTGTATATCCATAGTGGGTGTGATTTTTGTTTATTTTTTTTTTTCAAAAATGGTGGACAAAAAGAGAAAATGGCAGAGGACAAAGTTGTACGGTTTACTACGACGAACACGGCAGTATGTATAACAATCTTTTATGTTCACAATATTTTTGACGAAACAGCGGATACTGAACTTTATTTTTGTGGAGAAGATTGCTGGTTCGACTGACATAACCGCGTAATAAACTTTCAGGCTTCCGACGACTTGCAGGTTCATCAACGACGGGGCTAAATTAATTTGACATCCCGGACGATTTATTGTCCACGGGGCGAGATATTTATCACGGAGGATCGATAGAACGTGTCGAATCGTCGCTGCGAGAATCATTTGAATAACCTGACTGCGCCGGCAACCCCGGTTCCTGGCCCACCTCGGGGCGTGGACGTTGAACGAGGGTTGAATGCGAGGAAATGAACCTTGAAGTATCGCCTGACGTAATAGATATACTTCAACGCGAGAAAAGTAATGAAGAATTACTTCGAAACGGGCGTGCCTAGAACTGGTTTCCGAGAGTAATGTCGCGTCAAACGTCAAACGCCGTTTTACGAATGAAAGTATCTGAGTGTCTATCTGTTTTGAAAAAAAGAAAAAAAAAATGATCTAATCAAAAAAAAAATGGAAATTTCGAAATTGACACGCCATGTCTTGCCTCCCTCAAAACTCCCGTACAAACTTTTGTATTAAACAACTGTTCATTAGACGCATAATTTAGGTTAGGGTGCAAGTTACGTGAATCGCCCTGTATAATTTAGCGAGTGATTCTGAAAATACGAAATAATACGGATAATACGCTTTGTACGGACATTTCAAATGATTATTTTTTAAATATAAGAAAATTGACATTAATTTAAATATACAATATTAAACATACATGATACATATTGTATTGTATAATACATATTGTACAAACATATTACATATGAAACAAATATATTATTATATATGAAACAAATATATTATACAAATACGGAAATTTCAAACGATCAATTATTTTTTAAATATAAAAAAAAAAATACGTGAATATGTGGATGTAACGAAGTGTCCTACGGGTGGACAGATGATATTAGAACCACCTTTTCCTTCCACGTAATTATGATCAAACGACTCGGCCGGTTTTAGCGTACACGCTTGGCAACTTGACAAACGTACCAACATAATACGTAATAAAGGGGTCAGTGACATTCGTCGTGTACGTACGTAGGTACCCCATTAGTCGTGAAGTTTTTCGCGTTTCGTACGACACAGAGGTGCACACATTCCTTCGTGCTGCTGGTAAAAATGGCACGCCATTATGGTACAGTATATCTGGCGACAACGTTAGAAGAAACTCTCACTTCGCCAACCCGGTTTTCTGGGACAAATATAATTGATCGAGTTGTGTAGGCTGAGATCGAAATGACTGCTGATGCACGAGCATTAGTTATTATAAGATGGCATGCCCTGTCGCTCGGCTTTAGGTACCGTTTTACCATTCGCACTTTACAGCTCTACAATGTGCCCGGTGAGTAATTTCACTCGTCTACCGGCAATAAATCAGCGATGTAGCGGAATATTTCTGATTGAATATCCCCGGAAAGGTTACGAAATGCTCCATGATTGTTCGTTTGGTCCATCGAATTTAATAATGGACGTCGAAATATATGTAAAAAAAAAAAAATTCAAAAAACTGTAATATACTTATTTCATCTCAAATTGCAGTTAATAATTAATTAATTAAAAACGTAATTAACAAAGCTAATTTTTTTAATATTGAAGATATGTTGTGAAGGAGAAGAAATATAAGCCACTATTCTTTCTTCTCGCTCGAAATGCTTAATCGATATTGTAAATTGCAAGATAGGTGTCAATTAATTCTTAGATCGTTTGTACGCGGCACGCGACACACGTTTATCAATCGTTTGTATCAATAATTACACGATTGAGCCGCGCAACCTCAATTAGCCGCGGTTTGTTTAATTAATTGAAACGAGCTGTAATTTCCACAAGAAATATACACGCGAGTTGAGATCATGAGGCACGCAATTGTATCGAAATATATGTTAATCACAACATCTATCTTATCTCAACGATAAGGAGAGACCGAGAGCGCCAAGGATAATGTCAATCGCGTGAAACTCATTCAGGTTTCAGCATCCCTGTAGATAATAAGAATTGAAGTAATTACGTTACAAACACTGTGTATATAAAAAAATAAATAAATAAATCACTATTGAAACAGATATACCTACAAATGCACATTTGTACTGTAGTGCCATCTAACGAAGACAAGATGATATAATGGAACGTACATATTTTCGAAAGGCAAACGTCGTGTTGTACAGGGTGATTCATATAACCTGAAATAACTCTAACCTAAATTATGCGTCTAATGAAAAATTGTTTGGTACAAAAGTTGTATATCGTTTCATAGTGTATCAATTTTTCATGTTTTTCGAAGCTTTTTAATTGGATCATATTTTTTTTTCATCATAAATTGGAAGTAACATTGAATTCCAAGTAAAAAGATATTGAGCCACTTTGTTCTAAATCTAATAAATTTGATCATCAACGTCCATAATAAACAAATAGTCTTAAGACGTTTATGGAGTTTTCATTCTCGAGAGAAATTATCGTAAAATATCTCCTTAATCATTAGGTTTAGAACCTAAAATTCAATTTAATACTTTTTTTAATACCATTTCGATTTATGATGAAAAAAATATTCTTCCTCCCTTGATACAACTTTTGTATTAAACAATTTTTCATTAGACGCATGATCTTTAAACGTTGTTTCAAGTGTGCAAGTTACGTGAATCACCCTGTATAAAGAGAAATTTAAAGTCCCAATGAATTCTCAGAATTTTACTCTTGCGTGTAACTCCAATACCACTCATACACGTAAAATGTCTAGAAAAATTAAATTTCAGAAATGCAAACTCCGATCGAATTCTACTGTGTTAACAACTCTATTCTGTTTAGTCTGTGTCTAAACTTGAGGCTCTGTCAACAGAGACGGATTGCAAGCTTGATCGCAAGCGGTAGTTTCAATATCCTGATAAAACCGTGGGTAAACTGTGTCAAACGATGCGTCGGATATCTGCGTACGCGGAGTTAGCAAGCACAGATAAACAAAGAGGCACTATGCAAGTCCTTCGTTATCGTCGAGACAAACTGCACGAAATGAGATAGCGAAACTAGTACAGTAGTCCTCACTTAAGCGTCCGCAGTTAGGATCGAAGGAAAGAGAGCAGATGACCGATACCAAAGCAACCAATATCATATATATCGCTTGTTTTGTGTTGTTCAAGTGTCATGTTTCACCTGGTAAATCCCA